>APFE031143364.1:22678-134699 GCA_000404065.3 Pinus taeda | reverse complement strand
GAAAGAATAAATGAATCCAACCATATCTTGTAAAGCATTGACAAGAATTACCACTCCTCAAACTCTCAAGATAGAAGGACATATCAAGAAGAAAAAGGTTCAAGAAGTGAAAGATCATATTGAGAAAAAAGAAATGAATCCAACCATATCTTGTAATGCATTGGCTAGAATTACCACTCCTCAAACTATCAATATAGAAGGACATATCAGAAGAAAAAAGTTCAAGAAGTGAAAGATCACATCAAGCATCAAGAAATGAATCCGACAATATCTTGTAAAGCATTGGAAGAAATTACCACTCCTCAAACTCTTAAGATAGAAGGAAATATCAAGAAGAAAAAGGTTCAAGCAATGAAACATCACATCGAGCATCAACAACAAGTTCTCCAACTTTTAAAGGATAATGCCACCTTGGAGCAAACTCGAATGAAACAACAAGTAGATAAACATCGTAGTGAAAGAATTTTTGATGTAGGTGATTGGGTATTTTTACGGCTACATCTCAAGCAAGCTATTTATGAGAAGGAAACATTGGCAATACTACATGCACTTAAGAAATGGTGACCTTACCCAATGGGAAGACACTTCAAGGTAAAAATGGATCATGATAGTCTTAAATACTTTTTAGAACAAATATTATCTTTAGAAGAACATAAAAAATGGGTCACAAATATGTTGGGTTATGACTTTGACATCATCTACAAAGAAGGGAAGAAAATTTTTGTTGCAGATGCACTCTCAAGAAAGAATGAGGATGTGGAAGTTGTTTTGTGATATTTCTATTATCCAACTAGATTGGATAAATGAAGCAAGGGATGAATGGAAGAAGGAAAAATAAGTGTGGCCACTCATTCAAAAGTTGCAGAATATCCCAATTCAAACAATATTGACAAAATTGGAAGAGGAAAGAAAAATCATATTGGAACTTGGAGCAGTCACATAAATAAGAACCCTACAGATACGGAATCGATCAATTTCAGAGTATCTCATCAAGTGGAAGAACTTACCCACTGAATATTCCAAATGGAAGAACAAGAATTTTATACAGAAGCATCAAGAACTACTCAATCATTGAGGACAACACTTTTGAAGGCGACGGGCATGTTAGGCCCCTATACTACTAGTATAACCCTTTATTGTTATTAGTATAACCCCCTTACTATATTGTTGTACCCATGTAGTACCCGTATTGTTATTATTATGCCCCATAGAAGCCCACTATTGTTATTATTGTGCCCTTACATTATTATTGTTATGTCGGCTCTGATTATATTATGACCCCTTAGACTCCTATATATAGAAAGGAGGCCTTGTCATTTGTATCATCCAAGAATTGTTCATTTTTGTAATGAAAAGGAGGTTGCCCCCTCGAAAAGGCTTATTTCTAAGGCATTCATCTATCTTTTCTATCTTTTTGTGAGTTGGTTTCATAACATTCTAACTCATGTGGATTTTCATAAATGTGAATAAAATATTGAAATATTTGAGTTAAAAGTCCCAAATCAACTTCATCTTCAGGAAATTCAAAACAATAATGAATAAAATGATCATGAAAATCTTGAAGATATGAAAATTTTCTATTATGGGCTTTATGATCATAAAGAATGAAAGCATGACACGATTCACCAACAAACTGTTTGAAAGAGAGTATGGAGCGGGCAATGTGTGACACCATTTCTTTATGTGCCCATCGAACATGAGAGAAAACAACCAATAGGAAACATCCTCAGACTGGATGTCATGCCTATCAAAGAAACCAAGAAAAGCAATTGTGTGCATGAGAAAGGTTATTCCACCCTTGCCATTGAAATTAAATTTAGACAAGTAATTTAAAATTCTCATTGACACTTTCAAATTTGCAGAGTTGGAAAAAGATGTTGAGGTTATGATTTGGTGAGAATTCATTAAATGTGTGCAAAAATTCAAAAGAGGCTTCAAGGGATCAACTTGTCATATGGACCACCTTCTAGCACTATAAATGTTGATGGTGCTGGACCCAACAACATTTAGGGGATTGACCTGATATGAAATCCCAACTAAACCTCACACCATTTGGAGTAGGAGTCCCAATAGTTGGTGGTAGTGTTATGTCTTGACAACAGAAATGTGGAGAGGAACATATGATAACTTTAGGTAATATTAAGGGTGTGATCTTGTGGAGAGTCAAATGCAATGCTTGAAGGTTCCAACACATGAAGGGTAAAGGAAGTGCACCTCTTGGAAGCCTATAATAGTATGCATATTTAAAGGAACACATGAGCGAAATGACATCACAAGCTAAGATGAAAAATATTCCACAAGTTAAAGTGATGAGTTAATCCAACAACACGCATTCAACAAGATTCGTACAAATGCAAAAAAAATAGTTCATAAGCACATGCGCAAGTTAAATAACATACATTTCCAATACAACAAGAATAATCCTACTATATTAACAACATATGCATGAAAGCATGTTGGATCTTATTTTATTATTATAAGTGAAATTTCCATCCATACATACACCATTGATGACCACTAGCCCCAATAGTGGAACATTATAGTGAAGAACACCTACTCCAAATAAGTATACTCACTTTACGCTATGGAAAAGCCAAGGCCCTTCAACAATACTCCCAATCTCTTTCCAAGCATAAGCCTAGCCAAAAGCTTGTCTCCCAAAAGCCTATTACATGAGTTATGAGGTTCTATGTATAACAAGATGAGGGAGACTCTTAAACACCCCTTTGTGACCTTTAGAATACCCTCATGACTCTTCAACTTGTTTATAAAATGACACATTACATTACATGATGACTCTTCATATTCCAATATTGACACTTGGAATTTAAATTATAACATAATTACAAATAATATTATATTTTCCACTCATACCCATATGAGAAAAAATAGGGTAGACACAACTTGACAGCCTAACAAGACACAACACTATGATGCTGGGGTTTGGGAGAAGTCTAGCTCAACAAAATCCACCTGCTACTTCTCGATCACATATTAGTGCCAATATTGGTAGTGTGTGATGGTGTCCCCAAACTACATAATGGTGTCTTTCTCAAAGTGGCTCGTGGCCTCCATGGCATCCGAGTACATTGCCTTGGAAGCTGTGTGCAACTTGTTCTAAAGCATGAGCAACATTGTTTTGAATTTGGTAGGACCACCAATGAACTTATGCATGTCCTGTGTGCTCATATCCAAGTCTTCCCTTGTGGCTTCCTATCTTAGCTGCTCCAAGTACTCTTTGACCTCCTGTCGAACATGGTTCTTGGGTTTAGCATTAGTGATGGAACCGATTGATGGGATGTAGTGTGTTCTCACCAAGACATCCAAACTACTATATAACCACAAATATGAGGCCTATGTGCTACCAATGAATGAGGCAAGCTACTTGTTGTTCTGAATCGACATTAAAACCTTCACTTTCTCCAAGTCTACCTGTGGCTTCATTTTCTTCACTAAGTCAAGCGGAGCCCCTTTGAACTGCATTATCCACTCCTATACCTAGGCGATGGAAAAATGTATGTTTTTGAGAGTTTTGAAAAACTATTCGCTATGTTGTTATAGACGATGCAAAAATACAATTGCTTTATGCATGGTGACAAACCCATCATAGAGCTTCTGCATGGTTTCTCCAGGTGTTTATGCTTTATCAAGTATCATTATTCTCATCTACCCCAATGTAGAAAATGCATTCTCCATTACTGCTCAAAGTTATTTGCCTCTTGCCTGGTAGCCTGTAAGTTCTGTGCCAGTTGCTCATTTTCGGTTGTCAGATACTGAACATTTGAGCTTGTTTCTCCTACATAGGTTAATATGGCTTCGACAATGGAAGTTGGATTCTTCCTGGTGTCCGACAGTATCACCCTTTCTTTGATGAATGCAGATGATGCGTGATCATCCGGAAAGTGATTCCTTCACACTTGTACAATCCTCTTCTGGTACTCATCAAATGATATATTGTACAAATCCATGACCAGATCATCATCAAGGAGAACAATATCTCCTTGCTTGTTGAGGGATGGATCTTCTACTAGAGGTGGTGGAGACTAAGGGATGACCTATGGTGCTCTAGGCATCAGGTCAACATATTCATGATACGAATCATGTTCCAACTCCTTGTCTGTCACTTCAATCAATTGCTCAATCTGCTGAGAAAGCTCCTGATCATGCATCTATTCACCTTCCCCATTAGTTGTTGGTTGTTCTAGCTCTTCAACCTATATCAGAGCTATTTCCTCTGTCATTGTGCCTTGTCTTTGTTCTTCATCTTGCTTATTCTTCTCTTCTCATTCTCTTCTCCTCAACTCCTATTCTTCCTTCAACTTCTTCTATGTCTCCTATAACTTTAGTTCTACTTCCTACAATCTTTTCTTTTCTCTCTTCCTCTGCTTTTCTCTCTTCATCCTTTTCTCCCTCTTTGCTTCAGCTACCAAAGCTACCTTCACAACAATAGTATCTACCTTCATTTTGTAGCTATGCTCTCCCTCTAGATTGTCAACATTCTTCCTCTTTCCATTGTACTGCACTGGATTTTTTCCTTTCACTATTGTTGATGTTGCTTCCATAATTGTTGTTGTCTATGGAGCAGCCTTCAAAGTACTTGCTATATTGACTGACTCATTGAGTTTGGAGGCATTATAATAGTACCTCCAAGGATCATCCTTTGGCCAGTGAAATACCTCGTTGATCTACAGAAAGTAAAATATCATATAATGTTCCTTGAAGATATTATGGGGATTATACAGATACAATTCCATAGTGCCGAACTCTAATTTCACTATGTCTTTAGCCTGGAAATCTACATCTCTCAATTTTTTAATCTCATATAATCTGATCCACAAAGGAAGAGTGGGCCATGGCACTTTCTTCTTCCTATGCAACGCTGCTAACAACCCTAGAGCGAGGTGGTATCACACTTCTTGCATGATTATTTTGTCAGTGGCGTACCTTGGTAAGACATGCAAAGGCTTCTCTTTGCCAAACACTCTAATGAAGATGCCACCTTGTGAGGCATACCGATCTGCAATGTCTACTATCGCCTCCATTGCTTCTTAGGACATGCAATGTGGATCTTGTACAAATATAAGCTTGTATAATAGGATGATGAAGTGGTCAGTTAGTCATGCCATTAATCCTCGATAACTGTAGTCGAAAAGAAACTTGAAATAGATGTTCATGGTAGTCTATCGTGGTGTCCATTTCCAGTTCATGCCAGGGAACTTTTGTTGTGCACATATTGCATCCAGTAAACATGCAAACATATAAAATCTTACTCGCTTATCCTTGGGCGGATTCCGAGCCTTAGCTACATGGGACTTCAATTCCTTATCCAATAGATCTAACTAGTTGAATAGCCTCCCATGAATTACGAACTGGTCTAATAAGACTTCCAACCCTTTAGGAAAGGATTCTATGTTCTCTTGACCATATATTCTGCAAGAAAATATGGTCAAGAATTAGCAAGCCTTCCTGAGGGACTTTGTCTTGTAGACATGGGTGGGTGTTTATCTAAAATTTGATGGCTCTTTCACCTAGCGCATGACAATGTCTCTTGTGTTAACATAACTGTGAGTGGCATAAACGAGTGAGTCCATGTGCTTCATCGACTCAGGAAAGTGATACATCTATTGAAAGTCTTATGCCTTGAAGGTGGCAAGATTTTATCCGCTGGCATTGCTCAATGTCATAATTTGTTCTTCCGTATGTGAGACAATCTAGCTGATGATGTCTATAGATGGGAAGGAGGGGTACCTACATGAAACCTTGTATAACCCTAATTGCCAGATGCTATGATAAACCTGTCAGTCTTCTAAATCTACCTCAAAGTCCTTTGTGAAAGTGTCTTTGATATGTTGCTATGTTAGTGTTGTTCCCTTCTATTTTCCCAACTAAGTATCTACATGCACTGTTAAATCAACTGATGTCTGCTCAACTACTTCCCTAGTACTACTCTCGGTAGTTTCCTTTGATGTAGATCTCTTAGATTCCATGTTAACTAAGACTGCTGGAGAGATTCTCAACAACTACTATATCTGTGGGATAGAGAGGACACTCATGGCAAGCAAATGTGAGTTTAAAACCAAAATAACTTCAAGGCAAGTTCAAGCAGCAAGCCGAGCACTAGATGGAAGGGATTGCATAGTTTTTATTGAGAGGGGTGACTGGTTGAATGAGATAAATACACATTGTGCAGTCCCAGTAGCCAAGGTGGAAGCTCAATGACTAGAATTTTGCAATGTGTAGTTCAGCTTGGGCAAAGGGTTGGCAAAGTCTACTCATTACGTAGTGTCAATGGCCAAGCTGGGAGGTTGGCTCCTGGAATTGCATAGTGTGCAGTTAGAGCCATCTTGAAATGTGCACTACGAAATTCCATATACCAAGGTTGTGTCTTGAGTCTCCATATTGTACAGTGCTTGCTGTGCAAAGTGAGATCTGGCCAAAGGAAGCCCAAATCTGCCCAAGGGAAGTGTGAAAAAAATTTAAATCTTAGAGATACTATGAAGTTGAGTGCATATCTAACTAACTGTAGATGAATGCATGTGAATCAAGTGAAACAATTGATAAAATGGAAGGAAAACGAAGTAAGTGAGGAGAGTCACCGCAACAACGACCATTAGTGCAAAAACATGAAAAAAAAAATGTGACACTTGGGAAAGGAAATCTAAAACTTGGAATAACACTTCTCCAAGTTAAATCAAGTTAAAATGCCAACAATCATGAAGAAAAACAAGTGAAACAACACTCACACAAGCCAAGTAACAAAAAGTGACAAAAAAAGTGGCCAAAGATGACAAAAACAAAACTCACCCGGAAAAGCGACGACGATCACAACGAAGGCTCCTTGATCTCCTTGTGAATGATATAGCTCCAAGTTAAAATTTACAAATGAGCTCTAGAAGTGTCGATTAAAAGATTTGGACAATTTATGGTTTATGATGTGCATGCCTAAAATCAAGGATAAAGTGACACTTCATGGAAGTTTCTAAAAATAGTGCAAGTGCCTCCTTCAGGATACTCAAAATAAATCCCTGTTTTTTAGGGATGTTTTGTTTTGCTTTTTTTGGGGAAACTTTTCATGCACACTACTAGGATAACTACATAGTTTCGAGGAACTAAGTAACTTTCCAGCTCAGTGCACTGTGCAGTTTATGAGCTCAATGAGGGTTGTACAATTTTAGGCTCAGTGCTAGACTGCCTCCTCATTACTGCACATTTTCTGAGCTCAAGGCTCACTAGCAGTCAGGATTTTTCAATTCCCATCATCAAGGTGGGTTTCCCTCAAGGATTGCATAGTTTATGGGGGAAATCCCAAAACTGCTATGGGGCCATTAGGAGATAAACTTGTGAGTTAGAAAATCAACTAAGCAAACATAAGCCAAAATGAAAAGATGAGTCTCAATCGAAGCACAAATACTTGTATCAGTGGGAGATGAGCTATTATGGTTAAGAAGGAAGGCTTCAAAATCAAAGCATTGGAATTTTTTTTTAGGGTGGTTGTAGCTGTTGATGAGGCTCATTAATAGGTAAACTATATGGGTCATAATGCCACTCTCTCATTTCTCACATTTATTTACAAATTTTATTATATTTTGCTTAGCGAGAAGAGTTAAAGTGAGATATTATACCTTATGGCCTAATGTGTGTTAAATGCAAGAAATGTGGGCAATTTTGAGTTGATGTGAGTGCAGGGACTCGGAGTAGACAAGCAAGAGATATTATAGGAAGTGGTGTTGGGATAACGTCCCATGGGGTCAATTTTGAAAATAGTTTTTGTTATTTTTTTAAATTCTCTGCATTTTGAGGAGCGAAGCATGAAGGTTGTTAGAAATCAAAGAGGCTTTACGAAGGTCAAAGCCCCTTAGTATGTTATTAGTAATAGGTTTTGTGACCTGCCCATGGTTCATGAACCATGGTGTTCTAATGAAAGAAGCTATAAAAAGGAGTCATAGAGAGTCATAGGAGGTAGTAATCAATGGAAGATCCATGTATGGGCAAGTAATCTAAGTCAGAAGAGTCTATTTTTTGTACGTAGGCAAAGGGGAAGGCTCTTGCAGCTATGTGTGCGGAGATCTTGGTAAGTCCACAGTTGAGTGTGCGGGCCCCTACAGCTATGTGCAAAGGGAAGAAAGAGTTTGTAACAGAAAGATTGAACATAATAAAGACTAGTTTGGAGCAATATTTGTTTATTTCTGTTTTTATGTTTACTTCTGCATTTACTATGAATTCACTATGTTTATTGCAAATATCATAATAAACACTTTATAGATGCACGAAAGTGGTAGATCTGTTAGTTTAGTTGATGTTATGAATGTTTAAAGCAATCAATACAAGGTTAGAATCTGTTATTTGTATGTTACTGTGATTTCCGCATTTAAGGGTTAAGGTTCACGTAGGTTGGTATAAAGCCCTAGAAATAACCTAAACTCATCACATAGACCTCTGGATGTAGAAAACTGGTACTTTCAGCCCCCAATACTGCCTTGGGTGAGACTACAGCCTGTGCTACGCTGGTTGTTGCTGAAAGGGCCAACGGTGAAGGGTTTTGTTGGTTGGTGCAACTAACCCTGAACCTGGTTCCAGACCCACTCAAGCCAAGAAATGGTTCCGTTGTTGGGTGTTAGTGTCGATATCTTCATCCCTCTATTAGAGATCAAATCCTGTTGTTGCATTTCATATTACGAGTCCCGCCCAGTCATCTGCATTCTATTAGGCGCATGGATCATCTGACGCGAGTGGCTTTCCTATAGTTTCCCTCATGCCATTTACCTGCTGGTTCATGTTTGCTCATCAAAAAGCATTTATAGTCCTCTTTTTATATTAAAGGTTACAAAAGTCCTTTTAGGCTTTTCATTGTCAATTAGGTCCAGGGTTTCATTAGGTTTTGTTAAAAAAATGTTTCAAAGTGTCCAATAATTACCAGCAGGCCATGAGGAGGTTTCAGCATCAATAAATTTCATCGCCAAGTGTTCGAAATTGTGTTTTTCCTCAAAAATCCGTTTTGAGGAAAAAACAGAGTATTTATCTTTTATTGTACAAAAAGCATGAAAATTTTGTTTTCCTTATTGTAAATTCCTTCATCTGCACCCTAGTTTCTTTCCTTAGCCCAAAAATCTCCAACACCTGCAAAACAAGCAAAGCTCAGGTCATTTGATTCATTACAAAGCTAAAAAGAAGTGAAAAGTCCAAAAAACAGAGTTTAAAAATAAATTCAAATCCAAAACATTATGAAAGTGGGTTTCATGAGCCAAAATTTCAAAAGCTCTTTGTTTATAAGCTATTCCTCCATTTGAAAAGTTCATTTGTAAACTAGAAACAAGGCCAAGTGATTTTGGTAAGCAAGTGACAAAGTTTGGGTGAAAAACACACTAAGTTGCTCGACGCAGCGCACTAGGCAGGAGGTGCGGCGCACTCACCAGGTGCATCGCACTGGGCCTCAGACTCCTTTGTTAACTTACAAGGGTGCGACGCATACGGGGGGCACGGCGCATTGGGCTGGATGCGCGGCGCATATAGCTAGAGAGCCTGAAACTCCTAAAACTTGCCCCAAATCGCCAAAACTCACACGGATTTGCCTTGTGACAAGTAGGTAGAGCCTCCATCATTGTTTTTTATCCAATTTTGGTGCTATATAATGGTGGTTGATGAATGGTTATTGTTTAAAAAATCAAACCCTACCATTTGAAATTCCAAGAAACTTGCTGCCTAGGGTTTGATTAACTAGTTTGCTACCAAGTCTATCATTCCTCCATCACTCCCTTCTCCCATTTGTCCCTTGATTTCATTATCCCCTAAGCTCCCCTACCCCCTAAATTCACTAATCCTCTATTCCAAAGTTTCCTTTCCCAAAATCCCAATTGTAAATCCCCAAACCCTAATCCTATACAAAACTCCCAAAACATCCCATATTTCCCTAACTAAAATCTATCCCAACAATCCCTAAATTCTCCACTATTTTTCCTCCCCTTACAGTCCCTCATTTCACTGTTTCCCTTGGTGGCAAAGGTCAAACACATCATCAAAAAACAAAAAAGGTAGTTCAAGACAGTTTGACATATCAACACCTATTTTTCTAAGACAATTTACCTACCAGCAGCCATGGCATCTGATTCTTCATATGAGTATGAGGAGGAGACTCACAGTGACTCACCAACAGGGGTACATGCACCTAGAAGGCCTCATGGAGGTGGCAAACATATCAGAGAAGATCCTACCACCCTTGTTGAATTGCAGGTCTTCCCTCTTGCCATCTCTTGTTTCCAACATCAGTCATGTTATGAATTTTGTGAGAAGGTTGCTAGCATTAAGTTTCATCATGAGTTGGCTCGTTTGTTTGTACTACATTTACATGGTGATCAAGCCACTCTAGCTGGTGTCACTTTCAAATTAACACCAGAATCCATTTCAATAGCAACCAACATACCTAACATTGGAGAGCCAAGGAACAAGAGGCAAAAAATTGACCAGTAGCATTATGAACCGTATATTAAGCCCGACTTCTTGAAGCAACTCAAGAGAGTGTTTCCTTTTCGGTACCTCAGAGATGAATATGCTACTTTAATGAAATTGATCATGAAGTATTTCAGCCGTGAGGGCCAGTTCTCCCGTTTATATGCTTATCATATTAGGTTGCTCATGCATTTTACCCGGGCGCGGATGATGAACATCCCTTACTTCACGTGTCGAAATATCAAAAGGATGACCACTCTAGTGCAACACAAAACCCCTCAGCAACAGTTTAACAGTATTTATCATTTTGCTCTTATTAAAAGTGTGGTTATTCATCAGCTTGGCTTGCACGGCATCACTTGGGATGATTTCATCTCTCGTGAGTTTTTCACAGCTCCTCAGGGACCTTCAGAGGCTTTGCATGAGATAGGTGAACCTTATTACCAGCATGAGGGTCATGAGACACAGGTCGCTAGTGTGCCAGTTTTTATTACTTATGAGAAGGGCACTAGGTAGTTGTTCGCAACAACAAAGCGAGTGTTATCTCCACCTAGGGTGGAAGGGGCCTCACTTCTGACATTAGCACCATAGGTTCAGGATAAAGGCAAGAGGCCAATGCAGGATGAGGGGCCTTCAGGTGAGCGGGACTTTATTCTTATTGAGGATGATGATACAGACATGGGCCCGCAAAGCATAAATCTCAAAGGGATCATCCAAGAGCAGCAGACAGAAATAAAAGCCTTGTCCCTCAACTTGGAGAGGGCTAAGTGGATTATAAAATACTTGGATCAAAGGAATAAGCAACTTGAAGATCAACATGTGATTATGGAGTTACAAAACATTCGGGAGAATCGCCAAGCTGCCTAAAGGAGGAGGGTGGAGTTCACTTCACTTGGGCAAGAGATCAACGTTGATCGGGAGTCTTGGCTCAAGAGAGTCAACATCCACTTAGAGAGACTGCTGGATAAGGCCGACAAGGACAAGGCATTGCTGAGACACATGGCTTTTCATTACATGGCAAGGAATAAAGTTTGCAAGGCGCGAATAAGGAGTTTAAAGGAAAAATTAAGGCATCAAAGAGGCAAAAGAGGAAAAAGGAGCATGATCAACTTCGGATATTGGCCGAGGCATCCTTGGCTCAACATAGCTCTTGATAAAGAAGGTCCAACCCAAATTTCAAAAAATTTGGAGCAATTTTTTCATTTTGGAAATTTTTTGCACAAAGAACAGAGTTTTCGTCCCTATGCGCCGCACCACGTGGCGCTCACTTTTTCTAGGGGGCTCCAAATCACAAAAATTTTACATTTCTGGATTTTTCATGAACATTTATGCTTATCTACCTATGGCCAAGAAATTTGGGCAGGTTTTGAGCCCTCAAAGAGGTCAAAAACACTCAAAAAATGACCTCACTACCCCTATTTTGACACACAGGAAGCAGCCTTGGGAGATTTGAGTTTGGATAGGACAAATGAATGTAAAATTGAAAAATGCCACTTGGGTTGGAAAGTAGACAAGCATACCTTTCTAACAAGCCTACTTGGAGCTAATTTGGACACCGGGAAGGCCTCCAAACGTGGGTCCAAACAGGCGCAGTGCATAGAGAATTAGGCGCAGTGCATAGAGGAAATATTGCCAGTTTGACCAAGTTTTGCTCTGTTTTTCGCCCAGCTTTGCCTAGTTTAACTTTTTCACTTTCCTAATGGAAAATTTATGATGTAATTTGATGAACATTGATGGATCATGATGTAAATATGTTATATTTTTACTTGTAGAGGTAGATTCATTAGTTTAGAGGTTGTTTGAAACTGAATGAATTAGTTTCCTTGTTTCTAGAGGCATGTTGTTATGTTTCCTAGTTTCTAGTTCTCAGTTTAGGATCAGTTGGATCAGCTCCTAAACATGTGAGCTCAACCCCTAGAGGCAAGGATGAGCCATTTTTTTCTATATTATGTTTTTTTCAGTCATTAGCATGGTTGGACTCTTGAGAAAGCCTAGAGCTTCATTGTACACTCACATCAGTATTTTGGCTAAGGAATTGAGACCAGGATCTGCAGCATTCTTTGGGATCCCTGTGGCATTTGTTTTAGTACAGTGCTTTCTTATGTATTTTTGAATTTATTCATGTGTTATGTGTATCATTTATCTCTTATTTCTTCTCAGTTGAAACAAACAAGAGTGTAAGTAGAATACATTGAAATTACAGTGCTCTACTGGAAGTTTGCTTTAGTTTCTTGATGTTTTCCATTGTTTGGAGAGGATCCATGGCTTCTCTTACCCTCTTCAAATCCTCCTTGGTCTGATCTATCCACCTCACTTGATTTATAGTGCCAAATACAGTTGCCTACCTTGCCCCATCGAAATCCCTGCAAGACTGTGCCTCATTCCATGCACCCAAAATCTGCCTTTCCCTTAGAGCCCACAAAAACATCATTTTATCAAACAAACTCTTTTACATCTATACCTAGCCTAATATCAGTAGCTATATCAGTAATCTCAAGCCCTTAGTGACCATAATTAGTTGAGATTGACCTGGAGAGAGCCCTCTCCTGACCTGGTAGGGCTAGCTACCAGGCTGAGCGTGGTTTGATGTGGACCTAGAAGCTTACCTTTTCAGCTTGAGGTAAATCTAGGCTCTAACATAGTGGCGACTTCATTGGGGAAGAAATTGTTTGTTTGTTAGTGTTCTTCATTTTATAAACTATAGATGAAGTTTGAAGATTATCCAGGTAGCCTTCGAAATGCTTTTGCTTTGCAAGTAGATAAAAGCTACTTCAGTCAATCTTCGGTCTAGTCTTATAAACGGAACATCTGGCCTACAAATTTCCCTAGTACATGAATCAAGTTAGATCTGATTGTTGATGGTGGACAATAGTCAGACACATATGAAGGCTAAAATCATTCACCTGGCGACTCCAGTGTCAACGAATCCCAAGCCTCAAAAATTTTATGGCAACTCTACTCTTCAAGAACCAGTAGCCTGAAGAATTTCTTGGTGAATTCATTGTTATCAAAATGGTTTCGCTGGATCGAAGGTATGCTCCCATGAGCAGAGATCACATTCTAGGTTTTCCAACTAAAATTCCTAAGGTAGATTGCCAAAGGAACTTTCCTATGTTTAAAGATGATGATAGGAAGGATGTTGCTTTACATCTGGTTAGATTTCACATACATATTCGCAAGTTGAAGGTTGATTTTCCTGAAGATTTCTTGATGAAGATATTCATGGCCACTCTGGAAAGGAAAGCCCGATCTTGGTATGAAGGTTTTCCACCTGCTTGTATCTACTGTTTAAAGGATTTTCATACCATGTTCTTTGAAAGATATAAAGGATCTTATCCATCATTAAATTTAGTTCAGAACTGTTGCAAAAATGTTTATAGTTTTATTGAAAATCTTGACAAAGTTTATGAAGATGATGACTTCATGGATGTTGAGATCATGGAAGCCCTATATGAAAATCCATTTCAGCAGCATAAATAGGATACTTATCAAGATGCGCAGGAAAATTTCCAGCAGCATCAAGATCTAAGTACAGTGGAAGATGATGAAGGAGAAGGTTTTATTTCATATCTGTCCATAGAAGAAGTTAGCATGTAGGAAAGTCAAGTTTCAATTTCAGAATGTGATAAAGTCAAGTCAGCTATTTCAAATCTAGATTCAGATTGTGATGATGAAGACTACCTCGTTTTGAGTCCCATAAAGGAGAGCTCTACTATTGAGATCATCTGGAATGAAGACGACAAAGTTACTGACCCAAGCCTTCATGAGGAGGTAATCCAGTCATTTTATTAAAAACAAGATGAGATCTTTGTTCAAGTAAGTGAAAAATCTTCTTTCAATAACTATGTGGTGAATGATAATTTGGTTGCCATGTCATATGAAGATGATCAACAATGTTTTCAAATTTTAGAAGATCGAGGAATTGAGGACTGACAGTCAGGTTTTTCATGTTTAGAAATGTTATTTCAAGAATACGATAGTTGCTTGAGAAAAAGAAAATAAAATGTATTATCTCCTCTGTCTGAAGATGAAATAGATCTACTCCTAAAAGGTCAAGTTATAGCCCAAGCTAATGTAGGTCTGTAGTGTGCACATGGTCGAGAAGGTGTTGGTGAAACTTCTTCTTCTTTTGAAAATGATGACAGTCTTGACGTTATCCTTATAGATCAGTGAACACATAATATTTTCTTTCATGAAAATGATAAGGCTGTCATGTTTGATAATCTTGAAGATTGTTTTCTGTTTAAGAATGACCTTGACCATGAAATTGAGGAATATGAGCCTAAGAGAGACAATATGCCAAAATTTCTCATGCTCGAGGAATTTACAGCTGAAACTCAGATAGCAGAAGCTTATACCTCTCTATGCCTTCCTATCACTCGACAATCAATTGTTCTTTTAGATCAGAATGAAGGGAGTACTTGTATTTTTGCTGCTGGATCTCAAGTCAAGCTAGTGCTTCAGGACTTTCAAGATCCTTTCGACATTCTTTTGCAAGAATTAGAAAAGATAAATGTTGCCTGGTTCGTTATCATAAGCCTTGGTTTCAATGGTTATTGTGAGTTGCCTACATTTACATCATTCTACCTGCTCGAGAAAAGTGAGAGCAGAATTTCAGAATGTAGCCATCTACTGGATTGGTTACATTGGAAGGCTCACTACACATGATTGTACATACTTCATCAGTAGGCAGGTGGTTGCCATCATGATTTGAAGTTCTCAAATCTCGATGGTCTGCTGCCATTTAAAATATTTGTAAGGAATTGTTTCAATTAAGTCAGTCTTGAGTCATTTTTTGTTTCAGTCAGTTTAAAGATAGTTTCAGTTGAGTGTCCAGTTTCAGCTTTTGCAAGTCTTGTTTCAGTTTTGGATAGTCAGTTCAACTATGAATCTTGAGTCAAAGTTTTGTAGTAATTGGTTTCTGGGTGTTTTGAAGTTATTGACTCCACAGCCCAATGGACGAAGGCATTGTCAGCTTTCCCAGAGATCTGTAGTTCTTGGCACCTCCAAGGAGCTACCATCCCCATTGGAGCCAATGTTAGTGTTGGTATCTTCATCCCTCTATTAGAGATCAAATCCTCTTGTTGCATTTCATATTACGAGTCCTGCCCAGTCATCTGCATTCTATTAGGCGCATGGATCATTTGACGCGAGTGGCTTTCCTATAGTTTCCCTCATGCCATTTACCTGTTGGTTCATGTTTGCTCATCAAAAAGCATTTATAGTCCTCTTTTTATATTAAAGGTTGCAAAAGTCCTTTTAGGCTTTTCATTGTCAATTAGGTCCAGGGTTTCATTAGGTTTTGTTAAAAAAATGTTTCAAAGTGTCCAATAATTACCAGCAGGCCATGAGGAGGTTTCAGCATCAATAAATTTCATCGCCAAGTGTTCGAAATTGTGTTTTTCGAAAAAACAGAGTATTTATCTTTTATTGTAGAAAAAGCATGAAAATTTTGTTTTCCTTATTGTAAATTCATTCATCTGCACCCTAGTTTCTTTCCTTAGCCCAAAAATCTCCAATACCTGCAAAACAAGCAAAGCTCAGGTCATTTGATTCATTACAAAGCTAAAAAGAAGTGAAAAGTCCAAAAAACAGAGTTTAAAAATAAAGTCAAATCCAAAACATTATGAAAGTGGGTTTCATGAGCCAAAATTTCAAAAGCTCTTTGTTTGTAAGCTATTCCTTCATTTGAAAAGTTCATTTGCAAACTAGAAGCAAGGCCAAGCGATTTTGGTAAGCAAGTGACAAAGTTTGGGTGAAAAATGCACTAAGTTGCTCGGCGCAGCGCACTGGGCAAGAGGCGTGGCACACTGGGCCTCAAACTCCTCTATTAATTGCAAGGACACGACACATACGCGGGGCATGGCACATTGGGCTGGATGCACGGTGCACACAGCCAGAGAGCTTGAAATTGTTATAACTTACCCCAAATCACCAAAACTCACATAGATTTGCCTTGTGACAAGTAGGTAGAGCCTCCATCATTATTTTTTATCCAAGTTTGGTGCTATATCATGGTGGTTGATGAATGGTAATTGTTTAAAAAATCAAACCCTATCATTTGAAATTCCAAGAAACTTGCTACCTAGGGTTTGATTAACTAGTTTGCTACCAAGTCTATCATTCCTCCATCACTCCCTTCTCCCATTTGTCCCTTGATTTCATTATTCCCTAAGCTCCCCTACCCCATAAATTCATTAATCCTCTATCCCAAGTTTCCTTTCCCAAAATCCCAATTGTAAATCCCCAAACCATAATCCTATACAAAACTCCCAAAAAATCCCATATTTCCCTAACTAAAATCTATCCAACAGTCCCTAAATTATCCACTATCTTTCCTCCCCTTACAGTCCCTCATTTCACTGTTTCCCTTGGTGGCAAAGTTCAAACACATCATCAAAAAACAAAAAAGGCAGTTCAAGACAGTTTGACATATCAACACCTATTTCTCCAAGATAGTTTACCTACCAGTAGCCATGGCATCTGATTCTTCATATGAGTATGAGGAGGAGACTCACAGTGACTCACCAACAGGGGTACATGCACCCAGAAGACCTCATAGAGGTGGCAAACATATCATAGAAGAACCAACCACCCTTGTTGAATTGCAGGCCTGCCCTCTTGCCATCTCTTGTTTCCAACATCAGACATGTTATGAATTTTGTGAGAAGGTTTCTAGCATTTAGTTTCATCATGAGTTGGCTCATTTGTTTGTACTGCATTTACATGGTGATCAAGCCACTCTAGCTGGTGTCACTTTCACATTAACACCAAAATCCATTTCAATAGAAACCAACATACCTAACATTGGAGAGCCATGGAACAAGAGGCAGAAAATTGACCGGTAGCATTATGAACCGTATATTAAGCCCAGATTCTTGAGGCAGCTCAAGAGAGTGTTTCCTTTTCAGTACCTCAGAGATGAATATGCTCCTTTAATGAAATTGATCATGAAGTATTTCAACTATGAGGGCTGGTTCTCCTGTTTTTATGCTTATCATATCAAGCTGCTCATGCATTTTACCCGAGTACGGATGATGAACATCCCTTACTTCATGTGCCGAAATATCGAAAGGATGACCACTCTAGCGCAACACAAAACCCCTCAGTAGCAGTTTAGCAATATTTATCATTTTGCTCTTATAAAATTTGTGGTTATTCATCAGCTTGGCTTGCAGGGCATCACTTGGGATGATTTCATCTCTCGTGGCTTTTTCACAGCTCCTTAGGGACCTTCAGAGGCTTTGCATGAGACAGGTGGACCTTCTTATCAGCATGAGGGTCATGAGACACAGGTCGCGAGTGTGCTGGTTTTTATTACTTATCAGAAGGGCACTAGGCAGTTGTTCACGACAGCAAAGTGAGTGTTATCTCCACCTGGGGTGGAAGGGGCCTTTCTTCTGGCATCAGCACCATAGGTTCAGGACAAAGGCAAGAGACCAATGCAGGATGAGGGGCCTTCAGGTGAGCGAGACTTTATTCTTATTGAGGATGATGATACAGACATGGGCCCGCAAAGCACAAATCTCAAAGGGATAATCCAAGAGCAGTAGACAGAAATCAAAGCCTTATCCCTCAACTTGGAGAGGGCTAAGTGGGTTATAAAATACTTGGAGCAAAGGAATAAGCAGCTTGAAGATCAGTAGATGATTATGGAGTTACAAAACGCTCGGGAGAATCGCCAAGCTGCCCAAAGGAGGAGGGTGGAGTTCACTTCACTTGGGCAAGAGATCAACGCTGATTGGGAGTCTTGACTCGAGAGAGTCAACATCCACTTAGAGAGATTGTTGGACAAGGCCGAAAAGGACAAGGCATTGCCGAGACACATGGCTTTTCATTACATGGCAAGGAATAAAGTTTGCAAGGCGTGAATAAGGAGTTTAAAGGCAAAATTAAGGAAGGCATCAAAGAGGCAAAAGAGGCAAAAGGAGCATGATCGACTTTGGATATTGGCTGAGGCATCCTTGGCTCAACATATCTCTTGATAAAGATGGTCCAGCCCAAATTTCAAAAAATTTGGAGCAATTTTTGTATTTTGGAAATTTTTTGCACATAAAACAAAGTTTTCCTCCCTATGCGTCATGCCACGTGGCACTCGCTTTTGCTAGGGGGATCCAAATCACAAAACTTTGCATTTCTAGATTTTTCGTGAAAAGTTATGCTTACCTACCTGTGGCCAAGAAATTTGGGCAGGTTTTGAGCCCTCAAAGAGGTCAAAAACACTCAAAACATGACCTTGATGCCCCTATTTTGACACACAGGAAGCAGCCTTGGGAGATTTGAGTTTTGACAGGGAAAATGAAGGAAAAATTGAAAATTTCCACTTGGGTTGGAAATTAGACAGGCATAAGTTTCCAACAAGCCTACTTGGAGCTAATTTGAACACTAGGAAGGCCTCAAAAAGTGGGTCCAAATAGGCGCAGTGCATAGAGGAAAAATTGCCAGTTTGACCAAGTTTTGCTCTGTTTTTTGCCCAACTATGCCTAGTTTTACTTTTTCACTTTCCTAATGGAAAATTTATGATGTAATTTGATGAAAATGTATCGATCATGATGTAAATATGTTAGATTTTTACTTGTAGTGGTAGATTCATCAATTTAAAGGTTGTTTGAAACTGAATGAATCAATTTCCTTGTTTCTAGAGGCATGTTGTTATGTTGCCTAGTTTCTAGTTCTTAGTTTAGGATCAGTTGGATCAGCTCCTAAACATGTGAGCTCGACCCCTAGAGGCAAGGATGAGCCATGTTTGTCTATATTATGTTTTTTTTCATTCATTAGCATGGTTCGACTCTTGAGAAAGCCTAGAGCTTCATTGTACACTCACATCAGTATTTTGGCTGAGGAATTAAGACCAGGATTTGTAGCATTATTTGGGATCCCTATGGCATTTGTTTTAGTATAGTGATTTCTTATGTATTTGTGAACTTGTTCATGTGCTATTTGTATCATTTCTCTCTTATTTCTTCTCATTTGAAACAAACAAGAGTGTAAGTAGAATACATTGAAATTACAGTGCTCTACTTGAAGTTTGCTTTAGTTTTTTGATGTTTTCCACTGTTTGGAGAGGATCCATGGCTTCTCTTGCCCTCTTCCACTCCTCCTCAGTCTCATACATCCACCTCACTTGATTTATAATGCCAAATATAGTTGCCTACCTTGCCCCATCGAAATCCCTGCAAGACTGTGCCTCATTCCTTGCACCCAAAATCTGCATTTCCCTTAGAGCCCACAAAAGCATCATTTTATCAAACAAAATCTTTTACATCTATACCTAGCCTAAGATCAGTAGATATATCTGTCATCTCAAGCCCTTAGTGACCAAAATTAGCTGATATTGACCCAGAGAGAGCCCTCTCCTGACCTGGTAGGGCTAGCTACCAGGCTGAGCGTGGTTTGATGTGGACCTAGAAGCTTACCTTTTCAGCCTAAGGTAAATCTAGTCTCTAACACTGGGACTGAGATTTGTCTAAGGAATGAGTGATGCCGAATAAATGGTTCCCAACTAATAAGGAGTTCAAAAAGTCGATAGATTGAAAGCTGCCCAAATTTGCAGCCCGGGAAAACAAGAATCTGCACCTAATTAAGGAAGAGTGGTTGAATAGATACCTATATACAGATGAACACAAAATTTTATTCTGCTCTTTTCCGTGCGAATTACACTAGTAGTTATCTAAATTGGCAGATAGTCAAGGTACGTGGAAGTTGGATAACCCTATTGTGTGGACTCGAGAGTTGGTGAGATGCTTGGAAGATTTAGAAAATAAGATCGTGAGGCTGTCGATTATTGGATCGATAAAATCTTGGGCGGTTTCATTACTGAGTTTGTGATCGATACATCCATCAATTATAGTGAAGTTGAATGTCAGTTTTTCAAAGGGCCAAGAGATAAGTATCTGAAGTCCCTGAAAAATTGGATTAAAATGCTATTGTGCGAGAAAAGGGTTATGCCATTGAATTAGGTTTAGAAGAGATTTTACGGAAAATACGCAAAGTGGAAAGGCGTTTAGAAGAGGTCTTGATTCAAGTGTTGAATACAACCCTCTGTTAGGAGCAAATGATAGTGATGAAGAAAGTAGTATTCTGAAAACACCTCAAGGTGCGTTGCAAATGGTAAATCATTGTATCACAAGAATACCACATCCATCCACTCCACATCCACCATCACCTCCGCCTCAGACACCTACACCTACACCTCCATCTCTACCTCCACCTCCACTTTTCAACATGGCCAACACTATGAACATGCCCATATTCAAAGGTCTGGGGATAGAAGACCCTAAACAATTTTGGTTTGTAGTAGATGATGTGTGGAAGTCAGAGTAGATTACAAATGATGACTTGGAGAAAGAACAATTGGTTACAACATTGTAGGATAGAGCACTAAGCTAGTATATTAAGTATTTCTTGACTCATCCAAATGAAACACTGGAAGAAATGAAGTGCTAAATAATGAATTCAAGAAGCTTGAGTCGCAAGCCCATTCAATAACAGAGGTCAAAGAGATCTAGCAAAAGGTGAATGAGTCTACTCCAGTAGCCTAATATGCAGATCACAGATGACTAACACAAGAACTGGTATATTTCTTTATTATTGCCCCATTTGAGATTGCCATTTTCCCAACAGAAGATTGGAAAGTAGGCGGAGGTGCTAGAAATTGCTATGAAATTAGAGGCCTCACCTATTGAGGATACAAATCTAGGAGTGCAACAGATTCAATCAAAGTTGGCTAGCCTACATATGGAGTTGTAGAGCCTCAAGAAGGGAAAGGAAGTGGAGAATGAGGTCTGCATGGAAGTATGGTGCTTGAAATGTAAGGGCCAGGGTCATGACAAGGACCATTGCATGGTGTATCAGAATTATCTTATTGGGGGAGGACCAGTCCCCCTAAAGCCAGAAAACATCATGGTGCCAAGTACAAGAGTAGTACCATCGTGTGCTATTTTTTTGATTATAGGGAAACATACGACATATAATTGTCATTTGCTGCAGAAGTTTGTGTAGACTCCCCAACAACTATTCTGTAATTTCTTTAAGTCTTTGGGTCATGATGAGCACAACTATGGGAATTATGACTTGATGATGGAGAGCTCACCAGATAATATGGTACAGATGGAGGTTGATCCTCAGGATCAAGGTGCAACTATAGTGGACGGAGGATTTCAGGGATGAGGAAGAGGACGAGGAGTAGCTGGAAGAGGTTGTGGCCAAATCATTTGTTAAAATTGTGGAGAACCAGGTCACTTTGTGTGAGATTATCAGAATCCAACACACCCCTCATGTCAGTATAGTTTGATCATGTCATATAATATTTCCTTATGCTCATTGTGAAGATGCAAGAAAAAAATACCTAAACTCAACAACCTAAATATAACATCCAGATGATGAGATGAGAACTACGTGAAGAGGGTCCTAGTGTCAATATCCTCAGATGAAGTGGCATAGCTGTCGGGGAGGATAAAGGGAAGAAACCAGAAGAAAACATATGGGTTCACAAGGATACTAATAAGGAGGCTATATTTGATGTAAATAAAGTAAAGGAAATGTTTATGGAAGCAAAAAGGAGCTTCACGGATGCAGGAGCTTCTACATCGAGGACTCAAAGTACGTGCACGGGAAACCCTGAAGACCTCGGTACTACACATGAGACAGACCCCTCATTATTATCATAATTTTTACAAACCTACATGAATCTCATAAGGGATAAGAAGGAAGTAGAGGGATTACAAGAATTGATAGATAACTATACTGGCAAGAATAAGCCATTGCAGGAACAATGCGCAATACTCAAAGTAGGAAAAAGTAAGAAAATGACTGGTCGTGAAATGAGATGGACTGCCCAGATTGGAGAATTAGAAATGGACCAGGTGATCCTTGACTTGGGTTTTGATGCAAATGTTTTGTCGAATAAAAACTCAGAAATAATGGGAAGACTAGTGCCACAGTGGTCCTCGATCTAGTTGAGAATGGCTAATAAACAAAATATTATTCCTATGGAGCGCCTACATGGGGTGACTATGGATATTAAAGGGGCGTGTGCCATAACCAACTTTAGAGTGATCAAAATAGTGGATGACAGTTATCCTTACCCGACTCTACTTAGAATTGATTGGGCGTTTGATATGAACACAGTCATCAAGCTTAAGAAGTACAATATGACATTCAAAAAGAAAGAATTAAGGGTTATTTTTCCATTGGATCTAGCCAAGGGTGTGTGATATACTAAACCAGTCTACGATTATGAGGAGGAGGACAATATTGAAAAAATCTACAAGATTACTGAGCAAGATGAAGATTGGATCAACCCTATGGCAGATGGGTGGGTTACATGAGAGAAGAAAAACTCCTGCAATTCAAATTCAGATGAGGAGCTTGAACACTGGCAAAACAGGTTGCATGAGGTATCGTCATTGTGATGCATCAAGCTTACAAAGTTGCTTCGATGTATATTCACTGAGGTACACAACTTACCGTATTATGATGGTTTAGAAGATGTCAATTTATTTTTGGATAAATTTGAAAGGGATATACTGGAGGAAAATTGGTTCGAGGCATTAGACATCACGTTGAGAACTACACCTGCCAGATGGTGGGGTACACATAAGAATAACTTCGAAAATTGGAAGGAATATTGACAGATGATGAAGTTGCAGTTTGGGTATGCCAATAACCACATTACATAGAAATATACAGGGAAGGATGATTCCTCTAAGCATCTGGCTTGATGGACGAAAGCATGAGGAGAAGAACCACAACCATAATGGGTTCATATATTTTTCCACACTTTGGATACGATCCTGATGAATTCATATCTAGAAATAAAGGTGCCACATGGAACTGTAGAATGGGATGTTCTGAAGGAAAGTTTTTTGTTAACTTTTAGCTTTGAAGATGGATTTGAATGTACTAATGAAGCATTACAAGAGATCAAAGATGCAATATTCAGAATGCCTAAAGAACCTGTTGCATGGGTACCACCAAATTGGAATATGCAACTGCACCATGTGCTTGAATGTTACAATGTGACCATTGAACAAGGCAAAGAAGATCTTAAGAACATCAACATTCCTAAGTCAGAAGGACAACGCAAAGTTGTGGGGTCTAAGACAGAAGTCCCTGATATCTCATAGCCCTTAAAGACCAAGTAGGTGAATATTGGATTGGAAGCGCAACTGAAGTTTGTAAACATAGGCGAATATTGGGATGAAGATACAATGGACAAAGTCGCAGAGTTATTGGGGAGTATCAGGAAGTGTTTCCCACCAAGTTCTTTGATATGAAAGGGATAGTCGGGGATCTGGGTGTCATGAAGATTACTCTAAATCTAGATGTGAAGCCAGTGAAGTAGCGCCCCTATTCGTTGAATCCTAAGTATAAGGAAAAGGTGTGCGAAGAATTAAATAAGATGCTTGCAACCAAGATTATTGAACCTATTGAGGAATAAGACTGGGTTAGTCCTATTATGGTTCAGGAAAAGAAGACACAGGGTGACATTCAGATATGCGTAGAATTAAGGAAGTTGAATGATGCTTGTGTCCATGATCCATTTCCTATGCCTTTCACAGATGAAGTACTGGAAAATGTTGGAGGTCAGGAAGCTTATTCATTTACTGATGGATTCTCAGGGTACCATCAGATCAAGATTGCACAAGAGGATCAGAGTAAGACCACCTTCACAACTGAACGGGGCTATTTTAAGTATACAGTTATGCCACTCAGACTTAAGAATGCCCCTACAATCATCTCTAAGGTTGTAGTCGCAACTTTCAAGGAGTTTATTCACAACTTTTTGGAGGTTTACTTCAATGATAGGACTGTGTTTGGGTTAGTTAAGAGACATGTTTCTAGCCTTCACCTCATGTTAGATACTTGTCGAATATATCAGATATCCCTTGATATGAAGAAATGCATATTCTGCGTACCATACAGGATACTATTGGGCTATGTAGCCTATAATAAGGGGTTGATGGTAGACCCTACAAAAATTAAAGTGATTATTAATTTGGAGCCTCCAAAAATGTCAAGCAACTGAGTGTGACTTTCGGCCACACCGGGTATTACAGGAAATTCATCAAAGCGTATGCACAGATCACTGCGCCCATGGAAATATTTTTGAAAAAGGATGCGACATTTTGTTGGGACGATGATTGCCAGAAGAGTTTGGATGTTTTGAAGGAAAAATGGTTACCACGCCCATTTTAGTGCTCCCCAATTGGAATAAGGAGTTCCACGTCCACGTAAATGCATCTTGCATAACATTGGTAGTTGTGTTGACCCAACCAAGTGAATGTTATATCGACCATTTGATAACATTTGAGAGTATAAAGTTATCGAAGGAAAAAAATAATTATTTGACCACCGAGCATGAAGGACTAGCAATGGTGTATGCATTGTAGAAATTCAAGCACTACTTGTTGGGTACGCACTTCAAGATGTACACAAACCATTCTGATTTGAAGTACTTGGTCAACAAGCCTGTGTTGGGGGGGGGGGATCTATAGATGGTTGCTACTCTTTCAAGAATATGAATTTGAAGTAATTGTGAAGCCAGGATGATTGAATGCTACACCAAATCACCTCTCGTAGATTGAGAATGGTGATGAACCGACAAATCTAGAGGAAGGATTGCCTGATGCACAACTCTTTGTTGTGTGCATCACGGATGAGAATTTTGCTGATATAATCTAGTTCTTGTCCATGGGTACATCGTCTGAAGGGTATTCCATGGAACAAAAGAAAGAATTAGTGGTCCGGGTTGCAGATTTCTCTGTTATCACTAGCCATTTATATAAACTGGGATCTGATGAAATATTGCACAGATATGTCCCAGAGTATGAACAAAAATTTATCCTCATTGAAGCACATGGAGGTGTTACGAGAGGACATTATGACGGAAAAGAAACTGTGCAGAAGATCCTACGAGCAAGACTCTAGTGGCCGACTATGCATAAGGATTCCAAGGCTTACTGCACTGCATGTGATTTCTATCAGAGAATGGGGAGGCCACCACGAAGAGATGAATTACCTTTGAACCCACAAGTGTCATTACAGGTATTTGATATGTGGGAAATAAACTTTGTGGGACTAATTCAAACACTGGGAAAGAAGACAGGAGGTAGATATATCGTTACAATGACTGAATATTTAATTAGGTGGGCCGAGGTGTAACCTGTAAAGGGTTGTAGCTCAAGAAAAATGCAAAGTTTATTTTTGAATATATCATGTCTTGGTTCACTGCCCTAAGATCTTGATGAGCAATATAGGTTCACACATCTTAAATGAAATAATTTCTTCTTTGCTCAAAGAATTCTAGATCTATCACCAGAAGACTATGATGTATCTTCTCCAAGCGAATGGCATAGTAGAAGCATTTAACAAAATCATGGAGAACACCTTAATGAATATTTGCAATGTGAAATGAAATGATTTAGATGTGCGCATACGAGATATTCTATGGGAGTATAGAACTACCTGCAAGAAATTGACTCGACAGATGCCATCCAAACTGGTTTATGGAAAAGAAGTTGTAATGTCGATGGAATACATCGTGCCAAGTTTGCGGATTGCTGCAGTTACAGACATGGTCGATCACGATATCATGGAAGAAATCCTCGCGTAGCTCATTGAGTTGGAGGAAGAATGATTCTTGGTAGTTTTTCATCAGTAGGTGTAGAAGGATGGTGAAAAGGCATGGCATGATTGCCATATCAAACAACACACCTTCAAGAATGAATATTTGGTATTACTGTATGACAGAAAGTTCACGAATTTTCCAGGGAAGTTCCAAATGCATTGGCTGTGGCCATATATTATTAAAGAGATTACAGATGGAGGCACAGTTCAGCTTGTGAAGGTGAATAGGGAATTATTTCTAGAAAAGGTCAATGGCATTTGGTTAAAGTTGTACAGGGGTGATCCCACCCCTATGCAATGTATATATGGATGTGGGACAGTCGTAGTGCTCTAGGAAGTTGCAAGGGAGCATGAGAATGTAAACTACACTACCAAAAAGAAGGTTGGGTGAAGTAACTGGGCTGTATGATGAATCGAGGGAAGGCACAAAGGAGAGTTGCGATGAAGGAGCTGCACTAGGATGGTGGGTCTTGTGCAACCTGGCCAAAAATTGACCACTGGAAGCACTGTAGTTGATTGGATGGTGATTTTTATGTTAAAGGGAGTGGTGGGGAGGGGGGATCCTTTAAGATGCATATCTTTGGAAGTATTCCACCAAAAACACATTACTAATAGGGATTTGGAGGGAACAGATAGATTTGAATTCAAATTGAGTTATAAATATGGCATCCTGCTCCACATTTGAACACTTTGCTTCCTATGAATTTTCCTTAAGATTTTGCGCTTTCATTTATTCCAAGAGGAGTGTTCTATCTTTGACAAGGACTTGGAGAGAATTAAGGGGTAGATTTCATAGCTGCGATTCACAAATTTAATAGACTGGCAATGCGAAATATTCATTTAGAGAATGGCTGCAACTTAGCCTAAGACGGAATTGGCCCAACCTATCCCTATAGTGCCTAGTCACCAAGGCCTAAGCCATCTACTTCCACGATGGGAGATAAGAAGCAGAAGAAGCCTCTACAAACACAAGTGTAGAAAATTCCGTGCAAAAAATTGATAGAAGTCCACCAGAAGGAAAGATGGACAGGTCTAAATAGCTAACAGAGCCCGTAGATCTAGATGGGGGAGAACTGCACGGAGGAATAGAGGAGATTGATGCAGAAGAGGCTGAGCCAATAACTCAGTTATCACCATATATACCACCAAGAAAAGCCATGATTAAAGTACCCAAAGACCTAGATTCAATGTAGTTCATGGTCTCCATACCATTGCTTCCAGAGAATGTGTTTTTTGAGGGAAATTTGCTGGTCCAGAGACCATACTAAAAAATAGAGGATTGCGACCTGGGGGACCACATGAGGTTTCCACAATTGGAGCTGAGCAAGTACCTAAAGAAAGTATACTATGAAAAGTCAAATTTCATGCACATTGACTTGATGAAATGGGTGGCAGGAGTTGGGTGTGTGGGGCTCCTTAATATGTTGTGGGTGCCACATTTCAGTTGCACGACTATTAATACAGTTTGCGTGCACTAATTTTTTACGCTGGTGCACGATGGGTGCCTCTAGTTGGGAGGTCCCATCCTTATTGTTGACATGTTGATTCATAAGATAACTTTTCTACCTTACCAAGGAGTGGACCTTGCAGAGCCTTTCATGGGAAAGTTTCAGGAGAAGAAATTAGCAGATTAGATGAAGAGTGACTTCAAGATGATTAATAATTCATGCGAATATGCAATCAGTTCCATAGGAAATGGCCCAGTGTTGTTCGTTGCACAAATCTTGCCTAGAAAGATCATGAGGAAGTGCCACGCCTATGAACTACCAACACTAGTAGTCTCTTTAGTTGTGAAGTGCGTCAAAGGAGTCCAATACAATTGGGCTCAAAACCTATGTCATGAACTTTTGGAGGACTGTAGAGAAGCCTAGAATGAGGGCAAGGCATTCCACTATGTGTGGTTATTGTTGCTGATTGTGTTGGTTGCCTAGAAGACGCTCAAAGAGGTTCAGTTCCCTTAGAAGGACTCACATCTACCTAAGGCCGCAAATTTTGCTTTGTTGTGGGCCACCAAATACCCCAAATGCATCATGGAGATGAATATATTCTGGGTGTTATTTGAGTCAGAACTAAGAATGGTGATTAACGAGTAGCCAAGGTTATCACCAAGTTTCCACGCACAGTACCTCCATGTCACAGATTTTAAGGCAAATTTCCATAATCTGCACATCTACACAAAGAAATATTCCAAGGGCACATGGCACAAGTTTCCATACTTAGTCACCGAGGATGATATTTTAGGGGTTGTCAGTAAGTGGCCAAGTGACTGGCTCAACCCTTCTGATGTTAACGCAGGTACCAGTACGACTACTAAAGGTGTAGTAGCACAGACTACAACAATGACTGCAACAGCAAAGGAAAAGAAGAAGGAAGCACAACAGGCTTCTGCTAAAGAGAAGACTGTGACCAAAGAAAAGGCCATGTAGAAAAAATCACCTACTGCAAAGGATAAAGAGACAACAAAAGAAAGGGTCTCTTCTAAAGAGATCGATGTGCCAAAGGAGAATACTACCACTATGTTGCAGGCCACCATTGACCTCAATGTGTCAGAAACAGAGTGCACTAATGTCGAAGGGGAAATGAAGGGTGAAGAAGAAGGGGGGGCAAGCTTGGAGTCCCCCTTCATCTTCAAAAAGAGGGAAAAGAGGAGTTTTACCAGGCTGCACAAAAGGCAGAAATCAGATAAGATGGCCAGCGCGATGTCTTTGGTCCTCATGGAGGGGGACTTCAACAAAATTGAAAATTTGGTCCATGATGCCACAAAGAATATTTGGGGTCACATCGAATAACAGTACCAACAAAAGTTGGGTAAGGTGAAATAGGGCTTGTGAGAATTTCAAGTCCAAATAGGTATTATTCAGGCAAGCATGAGATAGGTGAGCCTGAAGAAAGTGAGCTTGCAATAAGCGAGCAAGTTAGACTTAGCAGAAGAACTCACCGTGGACCTATGCATAGTGCAACTACTAGAGGGGTGTGTCTGTGTTAACTCAATAGAAGGAATGGCACACCTATTACATATGAAGGATATAATTTTGAATATGGTGGCACTTCCTATTCAAACACTGCACGAGATGCATCAAGGGGTGTCAGATGAGCTTAGAGTTCAGGAACAATGTGCACTAACTGATCATCAATGAGGTCAAAACCAATAATCAAAAGATGTTCAAGGAAAGGGTGTAGACCCTCAAGGAAAGAGAGGAAGTGATGGTGTGAAGTCAGTAGCTGGAAGTAACAATTGTGCAAGCTTGTAGTGAGATTCTTGAGCTATAGATTACAACTGAAGAAACCTATGTAGAAAAGATTCAGAAGATAGCTGCCACAGTAAAGGAGTCAAAGGTAGAAATTGGCAAAGTTATATTTGAGTTGTAGCTAAAAATATTTGAGCTCCAACTTAAGCTATAGCCAACTACTCCTCCAGAAGTCAGAGAGCAGCATGAAGCTGCCATTCAAGAAGAGATGGCTACCTTAGAAGCTGCAGTCAAGGGCTACACTTAGTTGTTCAAACAAGCCATGGAATTATGGATCTCGGTGCAAGAGCATCCAAATCTGTAGAATATTGAAGTTGATATCTGGGAAAAGTAGAGGCCGTTCGATGAGATAAGGTCTACAATGTGAACCTTAGCACTAGTGAAAAGGTTCACTAAGTTACAGGAACGCAAACTCATCTAGAGAAAAATCGATGAGCTATGTCAAAAGGAAGAAATCATATCTTCAAGGATGTAGCCCTAGGCAGATGAGGCATGTCATTTGACACTATTAGTATAGAGCAAGCTGAAGGCAATGAAGCAGACGCAAAGAATCGTGGGCCTTGCAGTTGAATGCCCAACCACAAAAAAATTGGTTGAAGAAGTTCGTTAGGACACTACGCAATAAACATCAGACCTACAAGTGTTGAAGATCAAATTCAGTGAGTTGCAGGCGAAGATTGAGGTGCCACCAGCTGAGTGAATTGAGGATGAGTCACAAATTTGTGTTGGGGGCCTGTTGGGATAGGGTCCCTTGGGGTAAATTCTGAAAATAATTTTTTTTTTTTTTTTTTTTTGTAAGGTCTCCGAATTTTGAGGAGCAGAGCGTGAAGATTGTTAGAAGTCAAAGGGGCTTTAGGAAAGTGAAAGCTCCTTAGTATGTTAGAAGTAATATGTTTTGTGACCCACCCATGATTCACAAACCATGGTATTGTAATGAAAGAAGCTATAAAAGGGAGTCATAGAGAGTCATAGGAGGTAGTAATAAATGGAAGATCTATGTATGGGCAAGTAATCTAGGTCATAAGAGTCTGTTTTCTATACTTAGGTGAAGGGGAAGGCTCCTATAGCTGTGTGCGTGGAGAGCTTGGTAAGTCCTCAACTAAGTGCACGGGTCCCTGTAGCTGTGTGCACAAGGAACAAAGAGTCTATAACAAAAATATTGAACCTAATAAATGCTATTTTGGAGAAATATCTATTTATTTGTGTGTTTATGTTTACTTCTACATTTACTATGAATTCACTCCGTTTATTGAAATTATCATAACAAACACTTAATAGATGCATGAAAGTGGTAGATCTATTAGTTTACTTGATGTTATGAATGTTTAAATCAATCGGCCCAGGGTTAGAATCTGTTATCTGTAAGTTTGTTTCAGGTAGAATTACCCTAGGGTCTTGGGTTGGGAACCCCAATAGAAAGGAGGGCATATAGCATAAAGAGACACATAAACAAGTAGTCCTAATACTTAAACAATTAAACTTGATACGTAAGGTCTTACCTGTAGGTCCTACGTTTGAGGTCGTTCCTGTAGGGTTCAAACCCTCTTCCTATTCCTTTCACTTTAAGACCTGCAATTCATTAAAGGAAAATGATATACACCAAAAATAACTAAAAGCATGTTCATGCTATCAAGGTTAGATCATATAAGCATGTAAGAAAATAAGCATTAACGTGAGATTTTATAAGAAAATCATGACATAACTTAATGCATAAAGACCATAATCATCAAGAACAAGATAACACCTCTTTATTAATGTAAGCTAAAGAAAATAAGGAAGAACTAAAACCTGAGGTGTCCGCTGGCTCCAAGCGAAACTATTCTCCAGATCTATCCTACCTAGGCCTCAACAATCCTCCTCCATAAGTATACACAAGGATTTCATGAAGGGATGATGAACACCTGAAGAAGGAAATAGGGGTTTCCTATGAATGGGAGTGTAGAAGGCACAGGGATATCATAGGACTTGATCAAGGATGTAATCCACTATAATATCAATATCTAATCCTTCCTTCTCCCTTTAGGTCTTCCCATGGATATGTATCTATACTTCTCCAAATTAGTTTTTTCAGATGGGAAATAGTTGGGTCACAGACTATAGTAGGTGGGTATCCAGTAAACCCGTAAACTCCACCCAAATTAAGGGAGATCATATATTTTTTAATGTTTTAACACATATATGCAGGTTGGATATAGGATGACCCATGTGTACGTGCTCTTTATATAGGGCATAATCACGTATGTGATTTAAAACATTGTTTTTTAGAAAATGGACCAAGTCTTGTAGGGAAGGGTTTCCCTAGGCCATATCATAGAGCATCAAATCTACCAAGGGTGGTAAATCGTGCTATAATATATGCCCCCTAATATATGAGGTTAGAAGGGGTACATTATGGCTGAAATGTATTGAGTGTATAGAAAGAATCATGCGAGAACCTGAGAGGAGTTCATCAGATTTCATCTTGCCAAGCCAGTGGAAGAGATCAGAAAGAAAGCTGCTATCTGAGGCAGGCATACCCATGCTCAGATATAATAAAGTATGTTTGCATATCAAATACAAAATCAGACCCAATATGTATACAGGTATAAAAGATCTGAAAATACATAGTGGATCATTTGTTTATATCTATAGAAGTACATGTCACAATATCACATATAAAGAACTAATCAATGATGTTGAAGTAGAAAGCTGACCACTGAAGTCATAAAGCTAATACAAAAAATACCAAGTAAAATAGTGGAACAAATGGTACTGCATGCAACTCAAGTGCCAACATATAGGGCCTCTCTCTGATGAACTGCAACATATAAGGTAGATGGTGTCACTAGAAGAAACCAGAGGAATTGGAAAGTGAACCAAAAAATGTTGATGCAAACCGAGGTCTTCACCGACCAACGTGGTACATTTATACACAATGAGAATAAATGATCTGAAGTCGAACATGTGAGAAATCATTTTATTATTCGTCATTGATGTATACTGTTAATAAACACGACACTACTCACCGATAATGATGATGAGATCCAAGTTATCGAGTACAATCTAACAAGTGCAAATAAATGATCTAAAGTCAAACACTTGGGAGAATCTATCAATTAAGAGACAATGATGTATTCCCACTATTGATAGTGAAGGAATTTGTCACTAATGACTGAAAACCCTAAGGTACTTCTAAATGGACTCTAGACCTTGTTCCTAACACAACGAGTTGAAGTCGATGGGAAAATATTTGCTGGAAGGAAGGCATTAAGGTATCCTTCATCAATCCAACGTGAGTGTAACCTATAGGCCAATAATTTGGAAGGAATTAGACGAATAAAGATGTAGTAACCGAACCAAATCACGTTTCTAGTGTACAGAAGATGTAGCTTGCACACAATAGAAACCCTTTGTACCAACCAATAATGAAAGATGACACATAAGCAAGGAATCCACCAATGAGGTCAAATGGAAACCAAGGTACTTCACAAAACCCAATGTGTGATAATGAAAGATGATGTTAAACACAAGGGAAAGCACTCAGTCAAAAACCCATGATACTGATTAATATTGAGCATCACCTATCAATGATGGAAATAGGGTCAGGGTGTATCTCTAGGTATACTCTTACAGCAATTTGTCGTAGTCGATAAGAGAAAGACCTGCCAACAAGAAGTCAATGGAGACCTTCTCAAACCAGCATGACCAAAGGATGAAATAGTTGATGTGATATGAACCTGACTCTGAAAACTAGGGATAGCTGACTGAAAATAAATCAAGAGATACTGTAGAAAGGCTGACTTAGGTTTACTTCCCTTGAAAAAGCACGACTCAAATGTGACAATATGGAAACATATGATAAATTTGTATAAGTTTGTCATGCAAAAAGAAAAACAAACTCTCCATTTGATTGGAAGAGATAACCAACTGGAGGAGTACTGACTCAATAACAAGGTGAAGGCTCTCCTAAGTCAAAATAAAGCCCATCCCAATGGAGGAAAGACTTAATTTGAAGTGCTTTATTCAAGGGTGACACAACTGACTCTAGTTGACATCAATCATGGAAGTAATTTCCTATTCCCACTCTTTTTGGAAATTTTTTTATTTTTATTTTTCATATTTAGAAGGCCCAAAAGAGAATAAAAGAATGGTTATTATACAATGGAAATAATGAGTGTCAAAGTACAAATGTTCTAGTTCTTGGGAGTGGAACATGCCTATGATTAATGCAAGGTGACAAAACTAGTTAGTGACACTCAAACGAATGTTCTTTCCATGGATAAGCGGGTGTTAAGTTACAAAGACTAAATAATTGCAGGGTTGATTTTGTAGAAAGATCTGGCCAAAAAAGAGGCTTAAAAACGAGTCCAAATGAAGCCGACTTGAGGCCAAAAAGAGGCAAATAATAACTATGCAATGCAGTGGTAAAACTCAACACAAAGGGGCCTCTAGGGTATAAACCCAGAAAAATAGCGAAGAAGTAAGAGAATGAAGTGTCAATGCACAAGTCATGGCAGGACTAAAGAGGACTCCTGAGACTACACAATATAGCAGCATGGGAAACATATGTTAGCAAGAATCTAACTAATATGACTATGTAAATGTTGGCTCTACCATCACATCATGATTTTATAAGTTGGCGAGTGAAAATGGTTTAGGAACCAAGACGTGATGGGGTCGACCCTGTGGCCAAGATAATGCAATATGGAGGCTAGTATGAAAAATGCACAGGAAAATGATATCCCCTAACCTATATGCCAGTGAAAAATGATAAATGCCATGATGGGTCAATGATCATGGAATTGAAGTGGTCTCTCAAAATCTCCAAACTATCCTAAAGAAATGACCCATCCCAACACTCCAAGCCAAAGAGGTCACAAAGCTCATAAAGTTTTGCAAAGAAAATATGAAATTTTGAAAAAAATGATTTTCACATGTCAACCTATATAAAGACCTTTTGACTTACAATTTTTCATTTGTATTGTGAAAAAGTGAGTGAATGAGATCTGGAGAAAAAACTCAAGAAACCTCAATCCATCCAATTTGTTTGTTAGTTCATCCTTCAACTATCCAGGTAATCTCCTAAATGATTCTTTGATAAATTTTATTGCTTTTAAAATGTCTTTTTCAAAAATTTCACCATAGAAAAATAGTTTAAAAATTTGTTCCCTATATGCACACAGGTTAGACATGGCAGACTCGTGTATAGAACGACCCTATACACTGTTGTGTATATATTGAACCTGTGTGTGCACAATTTGAAAATTTAAAGCACAATTTCCAATGCTCCAAAAACATTTGTTTCACAAGATGTATATCACATGGAGAGAAAGGGAACATAGTGCAATTGGGAATGAAGTGAGGGATGATCAAATGATGTTAGATGCCTTAAAAGGATGTGGTTTAGTAAAAAATTTCAAGATACCGAACATGAAGGAAAACACAAGATTACTAGAGATGTTGATCCATTATTGGGATCCAGAAGAAGATGCCTTCATCATTGACCAAATTCCTCTAAAATAGAAATAGAGGATACCTATTTTATCACTCGTCTTTCTTGAAGAGGAGAGAAGGTTAATTTGATGGGAAGAACTAGAGGGAGCCTCAATGTAGAGGATTATGTACATATCTACTACCCAGGGAACACAAAGAATATTAGAACTCAAATTCCAATTAAACATTTAGAGATATTAGCCTTGAGAATCATTCCTTTTACCATTTCTAGAGTGAATGGGTCAGCCTCTCTACACCAGGCTTCTCCAGTTTTGATGAGTCTAGAATAAGAGCGTCTTACAACAATTTTTGATTGGTGTACACCCCTCTTGACTAACATGAAAATGCAACTTACATCCATCAGAAAAGGTCAAACAAAAAACTTTGGATATGGAACCATTTTGTGCTCCTTTTTCTTTGAGAGAATAATAGGGCTTCAACCCAAGGTATTATCCACCATTAGCAGCCTGAGGGATCCTTGAATGGGTAGATGGGCTAATATGATGAAGAGACTAGGGGCTCGTGAGGTCCCTAGAAACATTTTCGATGATGAGTTATTCTCCTGCTGGGAACAACAAGTCATACCTGTTGAGGACTACCCCTATGCCGGCATGGATTTTAGAGGAGACCCAAATCTAGTGTTGCCACTGGATACATCGTGGCGAGCCATAGGTAAAATGTTTTTAATTTTTGAAAAGTTTTAATTTTTTTTTAGATTTTAAGTATAAATAAACTAAAAAAAAAATTATGAGACAAATACTTACAAAATTATTTTGATCATGACATAGATATTAGGCCAGTAAGACCTGCATTCCTACCTAGGCACAAATGTCATGGAAGAGATGTGGAGGGGGCCACAACTGAGACCAAAAGGACCCTTCATGCTATATAAAGAATCTTGGTGAGACTTACTCCCCAGGTACCTATGGCAGCCATAGAAGACCTTCCGGAAGAGATGCAAAGGTGTGTGGTAGGTGTGCCATGTGATTGGGTGAGACTATTCTGACAGGTGAAAAATGCCATCGTCTTCTTCCATGATGCTCACCCTAAGCAGGACCCATAGATATAAACTTATGGATGATCAGATATTTTGATTAGACATGATTATGAGCATAAGCCCTAATTTTGTAGGATGATTTTGTCCCAATTTTGTATATTATTTTGAACATAAAACTTCTATCTATGTACCGATGGTTTCACTGTGATGATAATATATATCCAGATGAATCTTTGATTATTTTTTATTTTTAATGTGATGAATGATTTATGTGCCAATATAATGCTTGATTAGCGATAGAATCTGTAAATGAAATTTCTAATCTTGGAATATGAATAAATGTGATATAAATAAATGATCTCTGAAATAAATGCACTCTTAGAAATTGGCGATATAAATAAGGATCTCTCACTCAATAGATTTTGTTTAATTGAGATACCACCAATTGCGAATCAAAGTATACTACTAAGGAATCAATACCAAGAGATATTTCCTCAGAGTTGTAAATTAATGACAACAATATATTCTATAACATTGTTTGAAGTAGGACCAATGCATACACCTCTTGAAACCAACAACTAGCTGGATGGATAATAAATCACCCAAGCCATGTAAGCAAGGTTTCGGGTGTTCCTACTAGCACCATTGGTGAAACCTAGATATATCAAATCATCCATCAATAGCTGCTAAAGCAGATCAAAATATCGAAATCACTATGAAACCAATAGATATATATGCACAAATATACAATCTTTACAACCAAGAAAATGCTAGGCCAAAGCCTAAGAAAAATACTTTTTTAAGATAGAGCCCATTTTCGAGCTCCTCCAATTCATTTGCCTCAAAATAAACCAACTCATAAGCTCCTTTTTTCAAGACCTTTTTAACAATGAAGGGACCATACCACATAGATTTGAACTTGATTGACCCCAAGGCACATTTGTCTTGGTCATAAACCAAGACAAGTTTGCCTTCAGATAAAACCCTAGGATGGAAAACCTTATCATATTGAGCATTTACTATCCTTTTATGAGGTTCGTTGATTATGATTGCATCTCGAAACTACTCATAGAGATGTTCAAAATGAACGAGGTGTTCTTCAATACTAGAAGTATCTGGAAGAAGTTAAACAACTAATTTAAGGGAAGGAATTTTACAGTCCGCATGAAAAAATGATTCCAACCCATAAACTAGTTGAAAAGGAGTAAAACCTATAGCAGTCTTGACTGAAATTTGGTATGCCCAAAGCAACAGATATAACATAATGTGAAAATTAGATCAAGATTTGTTAATCATCCTTTGTAGGATGGTTTTTAGGGATTTATAAGGAGATGAATGCTTTTTCTAGAAACCCAACTTAAGAGCCAATTCAGATATCATCTGGTTCTGGAAATGACTACCATGGTCAGTGACAATATATTTGGGAATACCAAACTGGGAAATGACTTGGTTGAAGAGAAACAAGGATGCTATTTCACCATCATTCTTGAAAGTGACCATAGCCTCAGCCCACTTAGTAAAGTAGTTGACAACTACGATTATATACTTATGATTTCCCATTGAAGGCGGATTGAAAGTAGTAAAATCAATACCCCGCTTCATAAATGGACCAACGGTAATCATAGGAAAGAGAGGAGCTAGATGCACATGCATTTTCTGAGTATAAACTTGAAAAGGGTGGCATCTCTTGACCACTTCAACACAATCCTTGAAGATTGAGGGCCAAAAGTAACCTACACACAAATTGTTTTGGGATGTTGCAAGCCTAGATAGATGACCAGCACAAGCTCCACTGTGGCAATTTTTTAGCAGAGGATTACCTTGTTCTAAGGTTAAAAAATGTCTAAGGATTGAATCAACCCCGTGATGATATAAAGTGTCACCTATAATAATATATGTTTTAGCCAAGTGACATAGTTTTCTACGTTCATCCTTTGAAAAAGTGAGAGGAAACTTCGAAGTCTGGAGATATATAATGATATCTCCATACCAAGGATCTTGTGAGGAAATAAGGAAAAGATGTTCATCAGGAAAATATTCCTCATAAACTATTTCTTCCTCGTAAGGCAACTCTGAGATCAATTCTGCAAATACTAATGATTTATTAGAATTTCCTGACATGAATTCGAGTCTGAACTCTTGTAAAATGACAATCCACATATTGTATTTGCCCCCAATCACTCACCTACTGAGAAGAAATTGAAATGGATTGACATCTACTAAGAAAAAAAAATTCTAAGAAGAATATAATGTCTAAGTCCCTAAACAGTATGGACAATTGCCAAAGCTAATTTCTCAATGGGAAAATATCACAGATCAGGGCCCACTAAGTCTCAGCTTAGAAAATAAATTACATGCTTAGTGAAAGCATCATCTTCATGAACTAGAACCATACCAATAGTTGATTCTGCTGCAACAAGATATAAAAGGAAGTCTCTGCCATAATCAGGTGGACTGAACAAAGTAGTAGAGGTTAATGATTTTTTCAAAGCATCAAATGAGTGTTGCACAAAATCGTCCTATAGAAATGGGACCCATTTCTTGAGAAATCTCATAAATCCTTTAGTAATCTCAGCATAATTAGCGATAAATCTCCTTAAGAAATTGGCTTTTCCTTGAAGAGTCTGAGTTGACGAATAGTGGATGGGGGAGGCAACTGAAGTATTTCCTCAACTGTAAAGGGATCTACATGAATCCCTTCAGTATAAATGATGAATCCCAACAACTGACCAGATGTGACGACGAAAACACACTTATTTAGATTCAACCAGATTTTGTAGAAATGAAATCATTCAATAATTAATTGAACATGCTTGGGATGATCAATTTCTCTTTCAAGAACGAGAAGCTAAATCATCCAAGTAGGATTCGATAATATGTTTGATATCATGGAAAGCATATGACATGGCCCACTGAAAGGTATCTCCAACATTCCTAAGGCCAAAAGGCATTTTTTTATATGAAAATGTACCCAAGGGGAAAATAAAAGTTTTCTTATGTTGATCTTCCATATGATTAGTGATTTGATTATAATCAGAAAATTCATCCATAAAAGAGAAAATCACATTACCCGCACACTCATCGATAATATGATCAATAAATGGTGTGGGGTAATTATCATTAGGACAAGCCTTATTCAAGTCCCTAAAGTCAATGAAAACATGGATCATTCCTTTCTTCTTGTCATGCAAGACTGGATTTGAGACCCACTCAGTTAAAGGAACGAGGTATATGAAACCCACCTTAAGCAACTTTTCAAACTCAACTTTGATAACTATTGCTTTCTTAGGGTTTACCAGTTGAAGCTTCTGGAAAATAGGTTTTTCATTTTCATATGTCTTGATATCATGCTAGACTATAAATGGATCTATCCTAGACATTTCCTCATAAGACCAAGGAAACACGTCTCGAAACTCTTTAAAGAGAGTGGTATAAATCCTAATTTCTTGAGGGGAACAATAAAATCCAATGAAGATTTTCTTTATAAAGTTGGGATTCCTAGAAATGTTCATTGAAACAATTTTTGAAATGACAGACATGTTATCTTTGGTCGAAAACTACCTAGAGCGAAAGGATTTAAAACTGCATAAACATCACCAGTAGATGAAGGACTAGGAAAGATTGATTCTACTTCTTGCAAATCAGGGAGGAAATATGAATGATGATGAAAATCATCCCATGGCCTCTCAATACCCATCATTTCTTCTTTGGATGGAAAAACAATATCTAGGAGATCCATAGCAGAAGCTGAATCTAGAGTCCAGGCCAGAGCCACATCCCCATCTAGATCCTCCAGTGAAAAAGGAGTAGAATCGGATTCTGCAATGTTAACTATCGATTGATAATCAATTTTAGCTGTAGACATAGGAAATTCCATTCCACCCACTTCCCCCTTATCTAATGTGGTGGTAGAAGAGGGTAAGGGCCAAGGATCTGAAAAGTAATGAATTCTAAAGAACTCTCTTCGAGAAGGTGCCTTAGAAGATGAAATAGCATTAATTATAGAAATAGGAACAAGAAAATAAAAGGTACACATAAAGGAAGAATACATACCAACTCCTAGATTCTCAATAGGCTGCTTGGGATTATTCACTAAGGGAACAATATATTCAAAAGATGCATTGGATTCACCTAGAGAATAATCCAACTGATTAACCATTACAATTCACCCTTCATGAGGAAAACAGAGGATGTAGGATAAAGATGATACAATAGCATCCATCTCATAGAAACAATTTCTTCCCAAAAGCAGTTTATAATCCAAATTTGCATCAACTATTTCTGCTTTGATATTTACAACCTTTCCCCCATCACAGATAGGAATGGCTGGAATAATCCCATTCGACCTATGAGAATGACCATCAAATTTTATTAAGAGAGCAAGTGACAAAACGGCCTGAGGTGGTGCAATAGCCTTCCAACATGATATATACATTACACATGTGGAAGCATCTTCATCAACTATGGTTCAAAATATACTGGTCTTTCAATATGTATACTTGATTTGAAAATCCATATGATGTGGGCATCTCTTCTTGATAGTCGACTTGTTGAATGTAAGGATAAGAGAGTTCTTTGGATCTACCACTTCGATCGTAGTGAGAAATGCACTCCTTTGTGCTGGGAACAACTAGATTACCTCTAACACTAACTTGCCATAAGGACTTTGAGCCATATCTTCTAAAATCGAGTAGTTTTGAAATTCCTTGGCATTGGGGTTGATTATCAAAAGATTTGCAGAGCCTTTTGGCATTTGAAGTATAGGCTCAATTACTAGCCACTTGATATGGAGTGGCTCTAGAAAATCAAGAGTAATATTTGCCTTAGATGATTCCAGTTCACCATAATCACATGACCATGCAGGAACATCAACATGTGAACTCATCATGTCATCACCTAGATTGACCTTAGGCTGAAGGGAGGCAATTCTAGGGTAACCGCTAACCAAGCTTAACCTTGTAGCTAGCCCTACAAGGCCGAGAGGGGGCCCTATCCTTTAGAATATCAGTCAAAATTAATGAATTAGGTAAATATTTTATGCTAGGTATAGTAGCTTGAAGGGTTTTGATTGAATTTGTTGGTGTTTGCTAGATTAGATGAAGCTAGGCAGTTTAGGTCTAGGAAATTAGGTCAGAAATGCAGGGTGTTCTATGGGGCAAGGTAGGCATAGGTTTCAACACTTCAGGCTTAATGGTGTGAGGTGTTCAAGACTGAGGAGCTGAGGAGGGCATGTGAAAATCATGGATCCTTCTCAAACAGTAGAAAACATAAAATATTGAATGATTTCCCAAGGTAGAGCACTGTAACAATGGATTCTACCTATCTAACTTGATAACATTCAATTGGAAGAAATGAAATGGAAGATGGAATACATAAAACACGTAAATAAGTGATAAAAAAAGAAGAAACTGTTCTAAAACTCCATACCACAGGGATCCCATAAAAATAGTTGCAAATCCTATTAATCTCTTTGCCAAACTGCTTACAATGATGTACAATCAAGCTCTGAGCATCCAAGTGAGTCCAACCCTTCCCAATGACAAAGAAAATACATGATATAGACATTGAAATCACTCATCCTAACCATCAGGTGTCAAAACCATGAGAAGAGGAGTTGTTTCAACCATTTCTAAACAAGGACCAGGAATCTAGGCAGTCAAACAACTAGCCTCTAAAAGAGGGGAAACTAATTCATTACCCTCAAAACCACTTTTTATATAATGAATCTACCATCTACTAGTGTTTGACTATTACATTTACAAACCATGGAATTAATTACATCATTAACTTCACCTCCATGAGAGAGAAAACAAGAAAATAGTCGAAATTTAGCAAAATAGTCATCCTGAGTAAAAATGCCCTATGCGCAGTACCACTGGTCCTATGCACAATGCCACTTTGAGTTCATTGTTGAAGGCCTTAATGTCATCCAAATTGAGCCCAGGATAGCTCATTGGAAAGGTATTTAAGTCTAGTGTCTGGAACACCTAGAATTTCTAGATTTGGAGCTCATTTTCCCCCTCAAAAACTGATTCTCCCAAGACTGCTTCTGTGTGTCCAAAAACTGGTGACAAGGTCAATTTTTGAGTGTTTTTGGACCTTTTGGTAAACTAATTTTGCTCGAAAATTCTGAAAATTGCTAGGATGCATTTCCTTCATGCCCTGAAACAAAAAATGCAAGCCAATTATGCATTGGGTACCCCTATAAAAAGAGCAGCGTCAGTGGCGCTACGCTTCTGGGAAGATTTTCTATGTATGAGGCACCACCATCAACTGCTTTGATTAGCTAAGGAGGCTTCAGCCAACATCTTTAATCTATCCTCCTCCTTTTTGCCTTCTAAAGCCCTCCTTAACCTAACCTTCAACTTTATGATCCTCATGTTATAAATTTTATTGCAAGTCATGTAATGGTATGCCATGTATCTAAGCTTTTTCTTGTCCCTATTGGCCTTCTCAATGAGCCCTTCAAGATGTATGTTGACTCTTTCAAGCCAAGTCTCCCTATCATTTTCAATTTATTTTTCAATAGGAGTCAAAGTGACATGAGCCTCTTTGTCATTTTGCCTCTTTTCTTTCAGTAGTTCAAGCTCCATGAGGACCTGTTTATCACTTAATTGTTTGTTCTCATATTCCAAGTATGTGATGAAAAACTTGGCTCTCTCTAGGTTGTCTGCCAAATCTTGTATTTGAGCTTCCCTTTCTTGTATGATGATGTATTTGATGGTTTCTTCATCCTGAGCCTCCAAGTCAATGATATCAATTCCGTGATGAGTATAATGTTGCTACGATTCCTCATGCTCAGTCAAGTCAAAATCTCTTTCTTCCTCATCACCAAGGTCTTCCTCCTGCAATTTTTCCTTCCCTTTGTTCAGCTACTCAGCCTGTACCTATTTTTTTGAGGTAGAAGGCAAAGACCCTTCCACACCCTGTGGAGATAACATTTTCCTGTGAATTGATGAAGAAGGCAAGGTCCCTTCCACATCTTGTGGAGCAAACACTTGCCTAGCAGCTGCAAATAACTTCCTTATACCTCGTTGATATGTTAGGTATATTGGCACCTCAACAATTTTTATCTCCTTGTTTTCTTCTCTTGTTTCCACATGACTAGAAGGCCCACCTATTTCTTGAACCATGGATGGAGGAATTTGGGCCCCCCTACACATGTCATGAGCAACGAAAGTCTCCCAAGGGATGTTGCAGATACTGAGATGATGAAGAACAATAATCTTGATCAAGGAGTAATGATATATGCTATTCATCTGCTGAGGGTAGGGCCTCTTCTACACAAGGTTAGCCACCTTATCAATGTTTCTAAACAAAAATTATGGGAGGTTCAACATCTTCACCCTTGTAAATTTCATGAGGAGACTGATATGACAAGTATACAACCTGGAAAATCTGCCCTCACAAGTGAAATATTTGATGATAATCATCATCAAGGGGACATACTTGTTCTCCAAAAATTTGAAAGGGAAAAGCCTCTTCACCTGACTTTTTTACTGAGGCTTAATGTAAGGCTTATAATAATGCTCATCAAGGTCCTAAGCCTTATACCATTTCTCACCAACATCAGGGATTCTAGTGGCCTCTGAAATAACAGATGGTGACACTGTGAAAGTCACCTAGAAAAAGTCACTTCATTGTTGTACAAGTGGGCTATAAAGAGTCTAGCAAATTCATGATGAAACTTATCTCTCTCCACTAGTTCATAGAATTCATAACATTGAAGGTGTCTAAAACAAGAAACTGCTAATGGGGAGGCCTGTAGGTCTGCTAGGTTGGTTGGCTCTTCCCTCATACGTTTACCTCCCTTATGAGGCTTTCTCTATTGCCTGCTCCTCTGAACTGAACTATCACTTGCTGTATCCTCCTCATCATAATCATAGTCACCTCTATTCATGTTTAACCAACTTTCTTAGCTTGCACAATTTTAGACAATAAAAGGGAATGAATGGGATACTCTAGGGTTTGTAGGGATGAGTTTGAGTGAGCTTAGGCAGTTATGGAAAAACCATGAGAGTGAGGGGAGGGTTTAGGGAATGAGTCATAGATGGTGAAATGTAGACGAGGGTGAAGGGAATGATGGGCAAGGGGTTTAGTTATGAAACTAGGAAATGGGAAAAAAAATGATTAGGGTTTATAGTGAAACACTAAGGTTTTATATTAGGAATGAAAAATTGTCTAAAACTTCACATATGCAAGCCAATCATCAAGCAAGGTGACAGTACTTACTTGTACAAGGTGAAATTTGGAGGAAATTTGGCAAAACTTTGAAGATTGGAGCATTTTTATGGTTTGCTACCCTATGCGCAACACTCCTACACAAACGTGTATCGCCACACCCTACGCATAGCGCTTGTTGAAAATTACACTGTGAAAAAATGCCCTACACGCAGTGCAAGGCCCTACGTGCAGCGCTAGGCAAAAAACCTTTAGATGTGCAGCACCATCCCTGCTTTGTTAGAAATCACTTTGAAATTGCTTTTTTCTCCTCTCCTTTGGTTTCTTTGACTTGCAAAATAACATAATGAAATGAAAGTAGAATGAAAGGGGTTATATATGGGCACCATTTCAATTTTTACTTTTTGAAAACCCACTTTTCCAATGTTCTTTGCTTTTTTGAAAACACTGTTTTAATACTTGTTTCACTTTTTCCTTTGCAAGTGGATTAGCTCATGCAGGCTTGATTTTTTTTTTCAGTGTTTGTAGCTAGGCAGTATAGATTGATGCTTAGGAGTAGTTGGGAATCAATATTACATATAGGAATATGAAATTACATCAGAAATGACAATAAAAACAAAATACTATGTTTTCACCTCAAAACATGTTTTGAGGTGAAAATTAAATTAAGCTTTAAAAAGAACAACTTTTGAATTTCCAAATAGTATACTTGAGTTTATTTGGCATCCTCATGTCCTTGTTGATCTTTATTGGCATTAAATATCAAATTTGATTATGTGGAAACCCTAAACCTAATGGGACCAAACCCTATGACCTAATGAAATGAAACTGCAGAATGAAAATGAACCATGACTGAAGACTATAGAAAAAGGATCAGCAAGTGTATTTCATGAGGGAAAACTGAAGTGACCTCTACCATTAGTGGATCCATGACCTAATGGAGTGATGAAAATTTACAGTATGAGACTCCTATTATGTAATGCAAAAGAGCAGATTTTGATCACTAATGGTAGTATGACAAGATTGACACTAACATTGGCTCCAATGTGGATGGTAGCTCCTTGGAGGTGCCAAGAACACTGTAGACCTGGTAGCCTTATCCATTAGGCAATGGAGTCAAAACACTTCAAATACTGAAAATTAACACAATGCAAACTGAAACTGACTCATGACTCAAATTGTGACTGTAAACTAAATCAAAACCGACAAACTTTACACATATCGTTCAAACTTAATAGCCTTCACCTCAGGCCCCAAGTTGGAATGATTGTGTACTTTGAAATCTTGCAATGAAAAGAAATTTTTTATGTACAATGATAATGTCATAACTTCAGAAAATCACTTCAAAAGTAGTAGTGCTTTAGGAGCCTACCATTAACTGGCCCTCCTGGACAATCCCGACCATCCATCTCTTTGAGCAGAAAAGCATTCTATCCTCTATATGCTGCAATATTATACGGTCCTTGCCATAAATTTTTGAACTTACCAAGCTTTCCTTTGTACTCATTCCGAGCATCCCATTGCAACACTACATCCTCTAACTGAAATTTGTTTGCTTTAATTTTCCAATCATATATTTTCTTGACCTTTTCCTGTAATCTGAAAGTGTTTTTGAAAACTTCATCCCTTTCTTATTGAAGATGAATCATCTGATTGATTCTTCGTTGAAATTCATCCTCTTCACTGCCAACTTCCTATAATAGTCTCATAACCGGAACTACAAGAGATGTTGGAAAGACTGTGTCAATGCCATAAACTAACTCAAATGGAGACATACCTATGGAACACTTGTGGCTCACTCTGTCAGCCCATAAGGCATTAACCAACTTTTTGTGCCAATTTTTCTTATTTGTTTCAAACATCTTCTTGATGATGTTCACCAAAGACTTATTTGATGATTTAGCCAAACCATTTACTTGAGGGTAATATGTTTTAGAATGACCCAACGTAATGTTATACTTGCTGCAAAATTCAATCATCTTCTTTGATTTGAATGCGGCTACATTATCTGTGATGATTTTATTAGGACAACCGAAACGAGATAAAATATTTGACTCTAGAAATTGGATGATTACCATATTTGTGGCTTGTCTAGTTGGAATAAATTCAATCCACTTAGTGAAATAGTCGGTTGTTGTTAGGATCCTTTTGTGTTGTGCCGACGATGTCGGATGGATTTCCTTGATGAAATCGAGTCCCCACTACTGAAATGGTGCATTGACTTCGATAGGTTTCAGAGGAAGAGGTAGCAATTTTCTTGTCCCTTGAAAGACCTGACATTCATGATAGCTCATGACTGTCTTGTATACATCTGAAAATAGAGTCGGCCAATAGTAACCTACTCTCAATACTTATTTGTCGTTGTCTTCCAAAACAAATGACCACCACAATAACCTTTATGAAAGTCATACATTACCTGCTAAGCTTTGTCTTCAACCAAACAGTTAAGTAACACACCTCCCAGATCTTTCCAATAAAGGGCAATATTTAAAATACAGAATTTGACAGCGTTGAGTTTGAGTGATCTACTTTGCTTCTAGACATTCCCGGAGGTGGCGAAAGATGTTGAAGTACATATACTATGTTTGAATACCATGGTGATTGAAGAAACATTTCAGACACTTGAATGAGAGAGCCTTCTTCTTCATCTTCTGATATGGCTGTGATGATATTGATATCTAAAGCATGTATATTTGACTCAGCCATTAGTCTCACCAAGCCTTGTCCTTTGATCAACTTTGTGGGTTTAATTTCCAGATCATATTCCAACATTGCTGCAATCCACTTCCCTCTTCTTCCTTCCAGATCAGTTTGTATCAGCACATCCTTTACTACTACATTCGAAACATATGCTATGATTTATGAGTGCAGAATGTACACTCTGAAATCCTTCAATGCTTTTACGAGAGCAAGTGCCTATTTTTTAATTATATTATACTACAAGGAAACATCTTGAATAGTCCTATAGAAAAATGCAATGGGCTTCTCTAGCTGATCTCTCTTTTGCATTAATACTATGACCATGGTATGCTCAGATGCAAATGAAAATATAAAGAAATCTTGAGTGTAATAAGGACTAATTAAGATTAGAGCTGTAGATAAAGCATACTTTACTAGATTAAATGACTTCATGGCATCCTTCATCCATTTTACCATGCTCTCCTTTTTCAACATGTTATTCATTTTTCTTAAATGTTCAGCTAAATTAGGTATGAATCTACGTAAGAAATTCATCTTACCATTGAAATCTTGTATCTCCTTCTTGTTTAGGGAAAAATCTATTTGTTGAATTGCCTCCACCCTTGAAGGATTAATGTGAATACCTTCTTTTGAGATAATATGACCAAGTAGCTTTCCTTCATCCATAGCAAAGAGACTCTTCTTTAGATTAAGAGATACCCCAAACTTTCTACATCTTTGAAAAAAATATTTAAATGGTGTAGATGCTCATCATCGGAACCTAAAAACACTGTCAAATCATCTAAATAAACAACTAAAAATACATCCTTCTCATTAGCAAAATTGATGTCCATTTCTTGTTGAAATGTGGCTCTAACATTTTTCAAACCAAATGGAATTTTAGCATAATGAAAGGTTCCCCAAGGTGTTGTAAATACAGTTTTGTCTCCATCTTTTTTATAGACCAGGATCTGATTATAACCTGAATATCTATCGAGTAGTGACATGTGCAATGCTCCAACCACTCTTTGCAAAATATGGTCTATCTTTGGAAGTGGGTAATTGTCCTTCAAATATACCTTGTTAAGGTTATGAAAATCTATAAACAATCTTATTTCTCTGGTCTTCTTTTGTACCGGAACCAAATTCGAAATCCAATCAGAAAATCTGATTCAGAAAATTGTACCAGCTTTAAATAATATATTTACCTCTTTCTCAATGGAAGGCAGTAGTTTTGGGTTGATCCTTCTCAACTTATGTCTGAACGACTTCTGATTTGGCTTGATGGGAACAGTGTGCTGAATTATATCTTTCTCATACACCTTCAGATCTAAATAATCCCAAGCAAACACATCAGAAAAGTCAGATAACAATCTAACATATTTAGTCTTTACCTTGGGAGACAATGCTTTGGACAATTTTACAAACTCGGGCTTGTCTGCTGTTCCAAGATTGACATCCTCAACTCCTTTATATGTAGGCACCAAGTTCAGCTTTCTTGCAACATCATCTTGATCAAAAAGTTCTTCTAAAGGTATGAGACCTTTAGGAATAATGTTATCTTTTAGTTGCAATACTTCCATCTGATTCACTTCATTCTCTTGTTCATCGGTATCATAATCATCATCTATGGAAGCATTTTTGGATTTTCCTTCATTTTGTAGAAAGGTATTGATTTCATTATCATCCCAAAACACTTGCCAATACCTTAAATTATCTGGAACAGCAGGCTGGTGTTTGACATGAATTTCAAACTTGTTGCTAGAGTTCATTGGGATCTTCAAATTGCTTGCAATAGTGGTGAGTGAATCTGCAATAATATTTTGAGTCTAGGGTACAACTCTCAAAGTATAATCAGGAAACATTCGCAAGATGTCTAGGACTACATTTCTATAGGCTCTCATCCATGGGTGCTTTGCTTGATACTCTCCCTTTACGTGTTTGATTACCAACTCTGAATCTCCATAGACCAAAATCCTTTTTGCATTTCACTTCTTCAAAATTTTCAGACCTACAATTAAAGCTTCATACTCAGACCTACACTCTAACATTACTAGGAATTTTGTTAGGCTGGAAAGCAGGGCTCTGAATCCAAATTCCTTTGCTAGCACCATCCTTACCAACAGCTTCATCAAAATCCATGCTCCAAAGACCTGCCTCTTCTTCTAGATGCTGAAATTTTGTTTCCTTCTCTACCTTACCTTGATTGATCTCTTCATTTTTCTGTTGTACAATGACCTTTCGCTGCTGGTGTGTGGACTACTCAGAAGAGATTATTGATTTCATTCTTTCTTGATCAAGGGCTGCTCTAATTTTTTTTTAAATCTCTGGTACATCATCTACCTCTATTAACTGACTATTTACATCATTCAAACAGCTATCTGAGTATAGTACAAATGATTCTAAATTTGTATCTACATCATTTATTGGATGATTAAGTGGGTTCTCTTTGCTAGTAATCATGTATTTCATTTTCTTCTCCCTATATAGTTTTCTCAATTGGAAAAAAATGGGAATGGTAGCATAAGAGAAATCAATTTGTAAAGTTCCTTTAAGTTTTTCACCCCATGATCTGGACAACAACATACCAAACCGTGGTGGAATCTCAGCAACAACCACATCCATCAAAAAAAATTTGGTTGGGATCTGATATAAAGATACTACCAAGTCATTGATAAGGCCAATACAATGGACCCTATCAGAATCAAAAGAATACAGGTCATGATATTTTCGAGTAATGTCAAGGCCCAGTTTCTCCATAATGGATTTTGGAATCGGATTATGAGAAGCTTCGAAGTCGAACATGGCATAATGGTGAACATACTCGTGTAATCTAAGGCTTATATAAAATGAAGGAACTTCACTATCTTTGGACTGACCGTCTAAGGCAGGGCCAAAAATGTGCTTAGGCTGATCATCTTCTACATTGACCATGTCTGATAAAGGATCTACTTGCAAAATTCGAGGCACATGGTTTCTATAACTGCTATTCTTTACCAGCTCAATCAAAGGAATTGAAACTTTTAATTTAGTAATTTCATTTTCTAGACTAAAAGCTGAAACTTTTTCTACCTCTTTGACAAGTGGTTCCTTCTTTTCTGCTCTTTCTTTTGTTGCACTTTGCTAATTTTTTCTTCTCGTTTGCAATGTTATTTGCTGATGGTCCTTTGCTGGAACTTGGATCAGCAGGGTCTTTCCCTTTCTTCTGAATGCCTAAAGAATCATTTTTGGATTGTGCTTCCTTTATTTTTTGAATTGGACTGACTGGTACATCCCTGCTTCTCAATGAATATTACTTCTGTTGTGCTATCAAGGCATTCGCATATCATCGCTGATAATCATCTAACTCATCCTCCAAAACTACCTCATTCGCTAGTATGTAGTCTTCATCCCTTTGGGTGTCTGGAACCTCTGCATGTTCTTCATCTTTTGTTAGAAAAATGGGCATACCATCAGCAGTGAAGAAATGGTTTGCTTCAACCAACAAATCATCATTATTTTCCTCCTCCATTCCATGCACATAGTTCTGCTGTAAAGGAGTTCTGACCTGCTATTGTATTGTTTCATCTTGTGCCTTTTGTTCCCTCTTCTTAATACAGAATTGGGGCTACTGTTGTCCTCTGAAGTTTGGATTCTTGATTGGTGTTTCAGGTCTATCTGCAACAATCAACCGGTCAAACATCTTCTCAACTTTTCAGAGCAAATTATCCATCTTAAAATTTGAGGTAGATGCTTCTTCCTTGATATTCACCTTCTTTTCAGATTTCATTCTCACTCTTTTGGCTAGCAAAATTTCTTCTACACTTACAACATTCTTCTGCATATCTTCAAGTGTGGTAGGATCTCTTTCTCGTAATTGATATGCCATATCAGCATCGAAACCATCTGGAAACTTGAGCAATTCTAACCCCACTGATGGTTTAATGTCATTTGGAATAACATTATATACTGCATTAAACCTCACACCGTAATCTTGCATACTTTCACCCGCATTCCTTTTGATATTTTCATACTCAGAAAAAATTTGGAGTGGGTTATTCTTTACCTCCCACCGGTCTAAGAATTGTCTATGCATAATCGGCATATTGTTGATAGAGGTTGTTGGTAAAGCTCTGAACCATTTTTGAACTTCACTTCCAAAGCTTTGAAAAACAATCTCATAGTCGTATTTTCTACCTCTATCTCATGAAGGTCAAAAAATTCATTCATTCTATCAACATGTTGTTGCATTGTAATACTTTGAGTGGCATCAAAAAAAGGTATTTTACTTTGGTAATCAGTGGACATATCATCCAGATTCTGAGGTAAAACAAGGGGTGAATACCAAGTAGCCATGACTCGAGGCGAATTTGAAACAACGGTTGGACTACTAGGGTTTAATGGAGTGGTTGATGGAGAAGTAGGTGTGATAGGTTTTTGATTGAATATGATAGGTTGAAGGGGAAGGGTAGGTATAAACTCAAGTTGAGAATGGACTTCAGAAATTGATGGGAATACTGATGAATTGAGAGTAGTGGATGCCGATTCTGAAAGATTAGGGATATTGGCAACAGTGATGGATGATTGAGGAGAATTTAAGATATATTCATCAATTGTTTTTTTTTTCCCTTTGAATTTTGAGATATGCAACAAATTTCAGGTTTACAACTCTATCATCCAATGTACTTTCAGATTTAGTTCTAAACAAAGAAAGGTCAAAATACTCGTCAAAAGGGAGGTCTTCAATGAACAACCACTCACTGGGATAGGAATTGGATCTAAAAACAATTCTAGGGCTTACTGAACTTTATTATCTTCTGATTATTCTTGGAATAAGGTTGGGATTCTCAAATACGGGGGGAGGATTTGGATTAGGATTGGCCCTCGTATACTTTCTCGAAGACAATGTGCTCAAATTTCGAAATTTTTATATTGCTTTACAACTTTCTGTTTTAGCCTAACAAATTCTAAAACTCATCATCCAAAGTTCAAGAATTTATATGAAATATATTACTGGGGTGATCAATCTTTTGTCCCCAGTGTGGTTGCCACTATGTTATCACCTAGATTGACCTCAGGCTAAAGGGAGGCAATTCCAGGGTAACCGCTAACCAAGCTTAACCTTGTAGCTAGCCCTATAAAGATGGGAGAGGGTTCTCTCCTTTAGAATCTCAGTTGGAATCACTGAATAAGGAAATATTTTAGGCTAGGTATAGTAGCTCGAAGGTTTTTATTGAATTTGTTGGTGTTTGCTGGATCAGATGGAGTTGGGCAGTTTAGGTCTGGGAAATTAGGTTAGAAATGCAGGGTGTTCTATGGGGCAAGGTAGGCATAGGCTTTAGCACTTTAGGCTGAATGGTGTGAGGTGTTCAAGACTGATGAGGAGTTGATGAGGGCATGTGACAATCATGGATCCTTCTCAAAGAATAGAAAACATAAAATATTGAATGATTTCCGAAGGTAGAGCATTGTAACAATGGATTCTACCTATCTAACTTGATAACAGTTAATTGGAAGTAATGAAATGGAATATGGCATACATAAAACATGTAAACAAATGATTACAAAAAAAGAAACTATGCTAAAACTCCATACAACAGGGATCCCATAAAAATAGCTGCAACTCCTATTAATCTCCTTGCCAAACTACTTACAATGATGTACAATCAAGCTCTGAGCATCCAAGTGAGTCCAACCCTTCTCAATGAAAAATAAAATACGTGATATAGACAATGAAATCACTCATCCTAACCATCAAGGGTCAAAACCATGAGAAGAGGATTTGTTTCAACCATTTCTAAACAAAGACCGAGAATCTAGGCAGTCAAACAACTAGTCTCTAAAAGAGGGGAAACTGATTCATTACCCTCAAAACCACCTTTTATCTAATGAATCTACCATCTACTAGTGTTTGACTATTAAATTTGAAAACCATGGCATTAATTACATCAATAAATTCAACTCCATGAGGGAGAAAACAAGGAAATAGTCGAAATTTAGAAAAATAGTCATCCTGAGTAAAAATGCCCTACGTGCATCACCACTATTCCTACACGCAATGCCATTTTGAGTCCACTTTTGGAGGCCTTCCCATCATCCAAATTAAGCCTAGGATAGCTCATTGGAAATTTATTTAAGTCTAGTTTCAGGAACATCTAGAATTTCTAAATTTGGAGCTCATTTACATTGTAAAAAACTGATTCTCCCAAGGTATCTTCTGTGTGTCCAAAAACTAGCAGAAAGGTCAAATTTTGACTGTTTTTGGACATTCTGGTGAACTAATTCTGCTCCAAAAATTCTGAAAATTGCTAGGGTGCATGTTCTTGATGCCTTGAATCCACAAATGTAAGCCATTTGTTCATTGGGTGCCCCTAGAAAAAGCGCAACACTGGTGGCGCTGTGCTTTTGGGTAGATTTTTTGTGTATTGAATTTCCAAAATTCAAAAATGACAAAATTTCCTCAGAAACTACCCAAAATTGGTATGAGGCACCACCATTAACTACTTTGATTAGCCAAGGAGGCTTCAGCTAACATCTTTAATCTATCCTCCTCCTTTTTTCCTTCTAAAGCTCTCCTTAACCTAGCCTTCAACTTTATGATCCTCATTTTACAAATTTTATTGTAAGTCATATAATGTTATGCCATGTGTCTAAGAATTTTCTTGTCCCTGTTGACCTTCTCAGTGAGCCCTTCAAGATGTATGCTGACTGTTTCAAGCCAAGTCTCCCTATCATTTTCAATTTCTTGCTTGATAGGAGTCAAAGTGACATGAGCCTATTTGTCACTTAGCACCTTTGCTTTCAGTAGTTGAAGCTGCATGAGGACATGTTTATCACTTAATTATTTGTTCTCCTATTCCAAGTATGTGATTACAAACTTGGCTCTCTCTAGGTTGTCTGCCAAAGCTTGTATTTGAGCTTCCCTTTCTTCTATGATGATGTCTTTGATGGTTTCTTCATCCTAAGCCTCCAAGTCAATGATATCAATTACATGATGAGTATAACGCTACTACGGCTCCTCATGCTCAATCAAGTCAAAATCTCTTTCTTCCTCACCACCAAGGTCTTCCTCCTACACTTTTTCCTTCCCTTTGTTCAACTGCTCAACCTGTACCTGTTTTGTTGATGTAGAAGGCAAAGCCCCTTCCACACCCTGTAGAGATAACATTTTCCTGTGAACTGATGAAGAAGGAAATGTCCCTTCCACATCTTTTGGAGAAAACACTTGCCTTGCAGCTGCAAATAACTTCCTTATACCTCTTTGATATGTCAAGTATACTGGCACCTCAACAATTTTTGTCTCCTTGTTTTCTTCTCCTGTTTCCACATGACTAGAAGGCCCACCTATTTCTTGAACCATGGATGGAGGAATTTGGGCCCCCCTAAACATGTCATGAGCAATGAAAGTCTCCCAAGGGATGTTGCGGAGACTGAGATGATGAAGAACAATAATCTTGATAAAGGAGTAATGATATATGTTGTTCATCTGCTGAGGATATGACTTCTTTTTGCACAAGGTGAGACATATTATCAATGTTTCTAAAAAAAAAGTAGGGGAGGTTCAACATCTTCACCGTTGTAAAGTTCATGAGGAGCCTAATATGGTAAGTATACAACCTGGAAAATCTGCCCTCACAAGTGAAATATTTGATGATAATCCTCATCAAGGGGACATACCTATTCTCCAAAAATTTGAAAGGGAAAACCCTCTTCACCTGACTTCTGTAATGAGGCTTAATGTAAGGCTCATAATAATTCTCATAAAGGTCCTTAGCCTTATATCATTTCTCACCAACATCAAGGATTCTGGTGGCCTTTGAAATAATAGATGGTGACACTGTGAAAGTCACCCCAGCAAGAGTCACTTCACTGTTGTGCAAGTGGGTTACAAAGAGTCTAACCAATTCATGATGAAATAGAACTCTCTCCACTAGTTCACAAAATTCATAACATTGAAGGTGTCTGAAACAAGAAACTGCTAATGGGGAGGCCTATAGTTCTGCTAGGTTGGTTGGCTCTTCCCTCGTAATTTTACCTCCCTTATGAGACTTTCTCTATTTATTGCTCCTCTGAACTGAACTATCACTTGCTGTATCCTCCTCGTCATAATCATAGTCACCTCTATTCATGTTTCACCAGCTTTCTTAGTTTGCACAATTTTAGACAATAAAAGGGAATGAATGGGATACTCTAGGGTTTGTAGGGATGAGTTTGAGTGAGCTTAGGTAGTTATGGACAAGCCATGAGAGTGAGGGGAGAGTTTAGGGAATGAGTGATAGATGGTGAAATGTAGATGAAGGTGAAGGTAATGATGGGTAAGGGGTTTAGTTATGAAACTAGGCAATGGGAAAAACAAAATGATTAGGGTTTATAGTGAAGCACTATGGTTTTATATTAGGAATGAAAAATTGTCTGAAACTTCACATATGCAAGCCAATAATCAAGCAAGGTGATGGTAATTACTTGTACAAGGTGAAATTTGGAAAAATATGAAGATTGGAGCATTTTTATGGTTTGATGCCCTACGCGTAGTGCTCTTGCATAGATGCGTAGCGCCAAGCCCTACACGCAACGCCTATTGAAAATTACACTGTGAAAAAATTCCCTATGCATAGCGCAAGGCCCTATGCATAGTGTACTCCTCCCTATGCACAGCGTCGGGCAAAAAACCTTCAGAAGCACCGTGCAAGTTGCCTATGCGCAGCGCCGCCCCTGCTTTGCTAGAAATCGCTTTTTTCTCCTCTCCTTTGGTTTCTTTGGCTTGCAAAATAACATAATGAAATGAAAGTAGAATGAAAGGGGTTATATATGGGCACCATTTTGATTTTTACTTTTTGAAAACCCACTTTTCCAATGTTCTTTGCCTTTTTGAAAACCCTATTTTAATGCTCGTTTGACTTTTGCCTTTGCAGGTGGATTAGCTCATGCTGACTTGATTTTTTTTTGCAGTGTTTGTAGCTAGGCAGTGTGGATTTCTGCTTAGGAGCAACTGGGAATCAATATTACATATAGGAACATAAAATTACATAAGAAATGAGAATAAAAACAAAATACTCTGTTTTCACCTCAAAACATGTTTTGAGGTGAAAATTACATTAAGCCTTAAAAAGAACAACTTTTGACTTTCTGGATACCATGCTTGAGTTTATTTGGCATCCTCATGTCCTTGTTGATATTTATTGGCATTTAACCATCAAATTTGATTATGTGGAAACCATAAACCTAATGGGACCAAACCCTATGACCTAATGAAATGAAATTGCTTAATGAAAATGAACCATGACTGAAGACTATAGAAAAAGGATCAGCAAGTATATTTCATGAGGTAAACCTGAAGTGACATCTACCATCAGTGGACCTAATGGAGTGATGAAAATTTACAGTATGGGACTCCTATTATGCAAATGCAAAAGAGTAGATTTTTATCATTGATGGCAGTATGACAAGACTGAAACTAACACATCATATAAACAGTTGATGGATTTGCCCCTTCCTGGTTGCCCCTAGCGGGGGTACCAGTACTAGCATTCACTCAACTAACAACTACTACCCTTAGGGAAAAGGGTTAGTTAATACAACTTGGGAGCTAGAAGACCCTTGCAGAACCCACAAGCATTGAGCATCATAGATCTTTGGGTAAATATGAGTCAAACAATCAGCATTGCATAACTTACATGGAAACTTCACTTTCTTCTCGGACTCTTTTTTAGCCTCCCTACCATCACTGCTGGGCTTAATTTCATTTCCCTTCCCATATTGATTCCTTTTCTTAGCATGTCCTTTTTTCTCCCCATCAGATTTTTGGTTTCCATTAGGTTTAGAAGTTTGAACAACATTGATAGACAAAGGTTGAGAAGGCATGAGAGCTGATGGTGATGCTTGAATAGAAGAACCAATTTGCAAAGACAACTATTGCAATTGGTTTATTAGTTCAGTCGTTCTATTATAAATTGATCTGACTAACCCGTCAACATGGGGACCCAACTTTGGCTTGGAAAGATCAACCTTAGATCTAGGAGCATGAGGCAAAATTTTCTCAAGAAGCCCAAATTAAGAATATATGAGTTCTAACTGTTGGGCTCTAAAAATAGCCTATTCTTTGGTGAATACACTAGAGAGTGATACATCCTTAGAAATTTTAGGTTGCAAAGATTTAAGAAACCATTGAAGAAGGAATCATTTGGGAATATCAGCTTTAATGAGCCTCTTCCTTCTCCTATATTCCTAGATGTTATCAGAAATGTTGGTTGCCTAGTCTTGGTGGAAAATAGCTAAGAGATTAGTTCTAGCATCATAAAGAATGAGCAACTGAAAATGGTTTAAAAATATGGTGGCCAACTCACCAAATGAAGCGAAGGTGCCCCCCTAGAAGCTCAATATACGATTTAGCCACATTCCCATTTAAGGTGCATTGAAATAGTCTCAACCTGATTGAATCATCAATCACAGAGTTTGACGAACACCATAAATGGAATGTGGTTCTATGGTTAGTTGGATCTTCACCAGTCATCCCTTTAAATTTGGGTATGTCCGATAGAAGTTTGGCTGGAACTATAGGCCAAACTGAGTTGTATCGGATAGGATCGTTATTCAACTTTGATAGATCTAACAAGTTTAAAGTTGCCAGGAAAAGTAAGCGTGAGGCCCTTGAGGATTCCACCCACTTTAGGAAGAATTCCCAATTTTATGAAAAGAAAATCCTGGATTTGTGAAGGCACCAAGTTGCCTGAGGTGATTCTTAGAAGTTTCTGAACCATAAGGAAAACCTTGCAACCTAGAAAAATTCAGAGTTTTTCGAACTCCTGCCAAAAAATTGCCATATGCAGTGAAATTTCCCCCTAGTGAGGTATTAAATGAAGTAGAGAGCCCTTGGTAAGGGTTCCATGCATTAGAAAAGGGAGAAAAAGTTTGAAATGAACTCACGAAGGAGTATGAACTGTTCCCCTATTGGCCGAAAGAGAACTGATTCCTGGCTCCCAACCTCCTAACAGTTCGATTAGTCCATCCTTGGAAAGGATTATAACCTTGACCTTTGGAGGGAAAAGGCATTGATATTAGAGATAGGTTAGAATGTGGTATATGACCACTCCCAAAAGAGAAACCCTGAAAATAAGTTGACCGACTCACCATGGAAGTCATAGACGTAGAAGTAACTGATGGAAAAGTTAATGGAACCGAAGGAATTGCATTGGAAGGCATTCCAAAGGGGAAAGAACCAGTGTTGGAGGCAAAAGCTTAGGTGCCCCCACTCGAATATGGAATGGAGGTAGAGCCAAATATTGTAGTGCTAGGTGATTGAAGGTATGGAAATTGTACCTCCTCCTTGTACTGAGAAAGGAGCATGTACACTAGTAGCACTGATAGTTGAAACCATGCTCCCAGTAGTGGCCATAAAAGGAAAATACCGATATAGACTAGGGCTTGAAGGCCTATGGGTCATGGTCCTGATGTATAATAGAATTTCTAGATAATTGAGAGGGAGAGGAGAAGGAGGAGTTACAGAAGACTTAGGGAGTTCTTCAACCTCTATAATGTCTTCCGGTGGGAATATGAATCTAGAAAGGCGTGGAGTGTTCCTCTCCAAATCATGACTTACACTATGTCTATTCTATGAAACAATAGCTTGAACTGGAGGATCAATATCTATTACATCCGCTACCACTGATTGGAAATCACCAATAGAATTGCTCCTAGTCCTTCTGGAAGAAGGCTCTGCACTCATAGGTGAAAGCCCACGAAGCCTCCTAGACCAACGAACTGGTCGATCAACCACTTTTAATTATTTAAGAGAACTAATTAAAGACTTCAAATGTTTATAAAGCTATGGCCAACTAGGAGAAAACAACATTCTCTGACAAAGTCCCTAGAAGATACAATCAATCAAGCAACTTCCAAGTATTTCCATTTTGGGTGATTAGGATCGGACACCAAAATACAAGAAAGTGAAATCACAGACATTCTAAAGATAGTTTGGGATAATGATGGCCCAAGCCTACCAGCGAAGGTGACAACAACAACTACTGACCCCCAGACAAAAGACCTTTTTAGTGCAAATACCCAAGTTTCACAAGGGTACCCTCTAGAAGTACTAATGAACCTAATGCAATGTCTACCTTAGGTGCCAAGGGATTGCCCTCCATAGTGACCTATGTGGTCCCTAGGAATAGAAACTATGGAAACCAGTTCGTATCAAAATCTAGGCAAAATAGTCTCAGGGTAGGATCCAACAAGTAGGGGAGGGGGTATCTCTCTTTCCTTATCTTCACTCTCCCTCATGCTTGACTTCGAGTAGAAAGGATCTTTCTAACAACACTCGATTTCACTCATTATTCAACATCTATGTTTAACAATTTAAGTGGCCTTGGAGAGTTAACTCTCCACTCACTTATTCCAAGGTCCTAAAGAGCTAGACTTGTTGATGTAATTAATGACAAATAAAAAAATATTCTAGTTCTTTTTTATTAAGCGCTTGATTTTAAAAGGTTGCTCTCTAGGTCATGGGTAAAATCAGAGTGAAAGTTGTGGTGTTTTGTCGCAAAAAAAATCGATAAAAAATTAGCTATATGCAAATGTAGCTACTTTTATTTGATGAAAAGAGATTTATATAAGGTTCTACGAATAAATTTGTAAAAGAAAAAAAAATTCTTTTTCAGAAAACACACTCTACAGACTCAAAATCTAAAAAAAAGACTAAAATGCTTGTAGTGCAAACTAGCTTAATGCAAACTATAATGATGGTGCAAGATTATATGGATGCTCATACAATAAGAAAATGTGTTTCTTCACAAGATCAATAGGCCAACTTGACTACAAGGTGGGAACAAATTCAATGACAAACTTCCCTTGAAACCAAGAAAAACCAATCAAAAAAGTTCACAATTGTAAAAACTAATGAAGAAACCAAAAACCAAAAACTAAAAAGAAAAAGAAAAGCAAGAACAATGTTTTTGTCTTTTTCTTTTTTAAAGAACCCAAAGAATTTTTTGAGAACAAAAGTACTACCAAAACTCCAAGACCAACAACAAGCATAAAGAGTCTCAAAATTCGCAAGTTATGTGCATCATTAATATAATAAAACTTGAAACGACCAAGGACTACAGACTTGCATAGATTGATCTAAATACGAATATAAAGGACTTCAGCAAACCAAAATAATGTCAAGAAATACTTTCAATATCACCGAAGAGGCACTCAAAAACCATGAAAAACAAAATAGGTCAATCAAAAAAAGGAAAGCAAAGCAAAGAAATCCAAAAGTTGGGTTACAAACAAAACTGCAACCAATTTCTTGTTTTGCAAATTTAGAACAACCAAGAACTTCTACAAGAAGCCTTGAACCCAAAGCCCAAACTGAAACTTTACTAAAAAATAAAACCCTATGCTAACTAGGTTTTTCAACAAGAAGAAGATTAGAAACTAAAAACTTGTATGAAAGCAGAGATTTACCGACAGTGAATGACCAGAAAACAACAAAACCCACTAGGAAAAAATCTTAACTGGGTCCAAGATTTTGAAATATCTATTCAAAATAAGGTATATGTGATAGTGAAAAGACAAAGGAGCATGTATACATGAATGAAACAAAGGAATCTTGCGTATACGGGAGTTTCTTTGAAGAAAATAGCATGCATACGCTACTGTATCCTCTAAAAAGCACATATATAAAGCTCAATAAAGAAAAATAAAAAAATCTGGGGCTGATCCAAAAGATCAGACTCGATGCCTAGAAAGAAAATAGGTCACAGACACTGTAAAAGAAAGAATTCAATTAAGTAGGCCCTGATCAAGAAGAAACAACCCAATCTAGGAAAAAAAGAATGCTTTCCTCGATGGAGTCTCCAATTTTGTTTCGGGTAGAATCACCCTTGGGCCTTGGGTTGGGAACCCCAATAGAGTGGAGGGAATACAACATAAAGAGACACACAAATAAGCAGTCTTAATACTTTAACAATTAGACTTGGTACAAAAGGTCTTACTCGTAGGTCCTACATTTGAGGTCATTCCCGTAGGGTTCAAACCCTCTGCTTCTTCCCTGCACTTTAAGACCCACAATTCATTCAAGGCAAAGCATATACACCAAAAATAACTGAAAGCATGTTCATGATATCAAGGTTAGATAATATAATAATGTAAGCATATAAGCATTAACATGAGATTTTATAAGCAAATCATGACATAAATTAATGCATAAACACCATAATCATCAAGAACAAGACAACACATATTTATTAATGTAAGCTAAAGAAAATATTGAACAACTACAACTTGAGCCATTCACCAGCTTCAAGAAAAACCATCCTTTCGATCCGTCCTACCCAGACATGAACAATCCTCCTACATAAGTATACACAAGGATGTCATGAAGGGATGATGAAAATCTCAAGAAGGAAATAAGGGTTTCTTATGACCGGGAGTGTAGAAGGCACAGGGATATCTTCAAACCTGATCGGGGATGTAATCCACTATAATATCAATATCTAATCCTTCCTCCTCCCCTTATGCCTTCCCATGGAGATGTATTTATACTTCTCCAAATCAGTTTTTTCAGTTGGGAAACAGTTGGGACATGTGATATAGTAGGTGGGTATCCGGTCAAACCCGTAAAATCCACCCAAATTAAGGGAGATTATATATTTTTTAATGTTTTAACACATATACGCATGTTGGATATAGGATGACCCATGTGTACATGCTCTTTATATAGAGCATAATCACGTATGGGATTTAATACATTGGTTCTTAGAAAATGGACCAAGTTTGGTAGAGAAGGGTTGCCCTAGGCCATATCATAAAGCATCAAATCTACCAAGGGTGGTAAATGGTGCTATAAAAAATTTACTATGATTTCTAAATTTTAAGGGTTAGGGTTCACTAAGGTCAGTATAAAGCCCTAGAATTAACAACAACCCATCACACAAACCTATGGATGTAGGAACCTGGTTCTATCAACCCCAATACTGCCTCAGGTGAGACTACAGCTTGCGCTACACAAGTTGTTGCCAAAAGGGTTGACAGTGAAGGGTTTTGTTGGTATGCGTAGCTAACTCTAAACCTGGGTCTAGACCCCTTCAATCCAATAAGTGGTCTCCCTCCTTAACTCCTTAGATCATTTGAAGATTCTCCCACTCTATTGCATCAACTCGGTGTCACTGGAAGCCAAGCAAGCCATCGGCACCCAAGCCAATTCTAGTCAAGGAAGAGTTATTCTCGAGTTAGGGAGCCTAGTATCCCTATTTTATAGGGAGTTGTTGGTAGCTCTAGTTTTTGTATAAATAAACAATCTAAGGGACTCATTAGGATTCAAAGTTGCATTATAGCCAAGAAGCCATTAAGTTTAAGCACATTCGACAGTTATTGTTATGATGTATTTGACATTTTTATGATAATGAGAAATTCTATTTTGATCCAGTACTGTGTTGACTCAAAGGGTTGAAGGTCTTGGGTTAGGGCCCAACCCTAGCAGCAAAAGTTACTCTCCTTTGTATCGGTATTATAAGCTTAGAATTTTAATTTACTCCTAAAGTTTATTTCTTTTTTCTTTGTAGTTTAGAAAGTTTATTAAAGTTTTTTCTTATACATGCTTTCATTAGCTTAAAGAGTATATTAGTGTTGAAGTCTAGTGAAGGAAAATATACCAGAAAATCATGTGACAGTGACCCCTACCCTATCTCCCTTATGGTATCATGATTAGGGGATCCCACCCTCACATCCCAAAAACAAAGTTTGTCTTTTGTTCATTGCTTATGTTAAGTTTAATTTTTAGCTAGATAATTATTTATAATTCCTTGGAAATATTTGCATTTGTTAGTTTTCTTCTTAAAATTGTTGTAACTTAGAAGGTATTCCATTCCATAGATCTAGTCTCTAACAATAGTTAGGTTAGACTTTATAAATTCAACTCATCTTTTCCATGTTGACATGAAATAATTTGTAAATTAAAAGAGAAACATGTTTTATTGTAGGGATTGTTGATCTAGAGGAAGGGACACATCTAACCAACTCCACCTAGGCCTTCTCCACCTTTCGTTGAAGCATACCAGCCATATTCTATCCCTCTATTTTCCAGCCACCATGAGCGAGATGTCTTAGGGAAATCTAGCCTTCTTGAAGTGTTGGGCTTGGCCTTGGCTGATGTTCACCTCTCCTACACCTTACAAAAATTTCATGCACCTTTCCAACACCTCATCTCACCATTATTGTCCTTCAAAAACTCTTAGCCAACTTCTTGTAGCAGTGCAAGACATCTTGTAATAGTTTAGGACATCCTATAGCAGTTTCCTATAGCAAACCTGTAGCTGCCTGTTTTGACTATGTTGTGACATGAAATGGTAGTATAGCCTAGTGTAGGAGTAGGTTAACCCCTCAGCTTGGACTCCATGACCAGAAGTGCCACCTAGACCAACCTTTTCATTCCTTTCCCTCCTGTAAGACCATATAGAATTAGCTTCTATATTTATGAATTTAGCAATTAGGACTTTTATCTATTCTACAAGTGTGAAGGAGATAATTAAATGTATGTATGTTTGGATTTTGAAATGATAGAATAAATTCCTATTTTCAAGCAGTTCTGGTAGCTATATGATCAAGTGAAAGGTTAGCATAGTTTCCTTCTTGCAAGCGATTTGTGTCATTCCATAGCTAGATGATCTATGTCATATCATAACATTTACAAGTTAGCAACATTCATTTCTTGAATTGACAAGAATCTACTTTTCCTAAACTAGAAATAGTTTTACATTCCACTGTCAATAGTTAAACTCCATTTAGTCCAATAGAGGAATGTTTTGGAACCCTAATGGTAAGGTGCCCCAGTTGAGAAGTGACATGTGTAGAATGATGCATCTACTGTGTATAGAGCACTCTCACCTATAAGATTGTACAAAACCACATGTTGTTAAAGTAAATTTGGTAGTCCTAGGAGTTGCAACGTTCTTGCTACAATACTGAGGCTTATCACTTTTTGGCATCATTTTCGGAGAAGTGTCTAGATAGTTGTAATTTATACTTTTTCTTTCTATATTTCATCTACTAGATAGATGTTAATCTTTCTTTCCTTTCTATATTGCATTTGTTTTTGAAAAAAACTAATAAAAACAGGAAAAATATATTTCTTTCATGCCTCATAAGAGTAGAGAAATTTATGGAAATTCTTGCCAAATACCCCCACACCATCAAATAGTCAACCTTCCCCCTCCTTTGGTGACTATTAGATTCCCTCTCATACTGCAAGAGAGTTAGAAGACCCCATAGAAGAACAACCTGAAATATTTGAAGAGCCTATTGGGGAAGAAGAAGAAGAGACCATTCCACACACTAAAACCATGGCTTAAAAAATAAATGGGGCTGAAAATAGAAATGAGGGTGATTTTCCCATCAGAGAGACTAATGGAGATATTAGGATGAAAAACATAAGCCCCTCTTACCTTCCTCACTTCCATGGCCTAACCTCAGAGAAACCTAATACCTTCTTATTTGAGTTTTTTGCCATCTTTAGAAGTTGAAGTTGAAGTTATTCCCATCCACCCTTAAGGATGAAGCCTTTCTCTAGTTCATGGGTCTACCTTGGTATAACATCACTACCTGGGCTCAAATGAAACAATTCTTCAACTGCAAGTACTGGTGGGCTCCAATATTGTAGCAATGATGCTGCAACTCTTGGGACTCCCTTCTTTATTTTTACCAACCCGATAGTTCATAACAAACTTGGAAGCGATGGTGTTATATGCACAAGTACTAGCTCTCACTGCATGCTGTCACTTGATCAGCTTGCACAAGTTCGCTAGGAGCCTAAGCCAACTTCTATGAGTTCTTAGAAGAAGCTTTTAACTGTAATGGATGCAACTCAAAAGAGGTTATTCTACTTGCAGAAAGAAACTGAAAGCTGAAAGGAAATGCAAACCCTAGTTTTACCGACTAACCCTACTGGTGCAAGAAAAGAGATGAAAGCTACTGAAATGGATGCCATTGACTCTTGGAAAGTTAAAATGCATGTTTCTAAGCTACTTCTAAAGGAAAATATGGAAAAAGCATCTTTTTGTATTTTTGAGTAATTTTGCAAAATTATTATGCATGTGCTTTAACTATTTTTTATTGTGCAGAGGTTTATTGATGAAAGGAAATGGAGTGGGTGCTTGTAGGAGGTTGGGAATGTGATAATAGGGCCTAAGCGGTCCCTAGCACCCTTCTAGAGAATTCCACAGTGATAAGATCTCGAAAAACTGCTCGTGTGAACTTCTACAAGAAGTCTGCATGTGTTCTACAGGAAGTTCTATAGGAAGTTCTACAGGAACAGGCTGAAAATGGATTTTAGAGGGTTGATGGTGGAAAAATGGTGGGAAAGTGGAAATGAAGGATGGATAAGGATGTTAAGGGGTCTAGGACCAGGTAAATGAAGCTGAGGAGTGATGATGGTGGTTGAATTTGTTCAAGGATGGAGAGAGCAATGTTACGCAAAAATATAGGAATTAGGGAAAATTGGAAAAGTGTGGCAAATGAAGGGGAGAAATCTAGAATTAGGGGCTGGAACATGTTGTATGATGGAGGAATGGTAGGTAGGAATGTATTACAGGTGCTCTGCACACTATCTTCCAAAACTGATTGAACAGAGATTGAAAAAACCAGAGATCTATCTATTTTGACCTAATCTGACCTAAAAATTAGAAACATGATGAAGTTTATAGACAGGAAATCATGCAAGATAGTTATGGAAACTAAGCAAGAAAAAATCTAAACATGAAAACACAACTGATATCAACTTTTCCAACTTAAAATCTAACACTAGCAATTGCATTGGAAGGCAAAAACAATGTTTTTGTGGCAGCAAGTATGCCTTGGTCTCAACTTATGGTCCCAAGGAGGGAGAGATGAGATCAAGGACTGTTTGATGGCCTTTTTACAATATTCTCTGTTACCAAACTGTCAAATCAACCTGAAGCATAAAAAACTATCTTAATCATCAAAAAAAACCTAAGTAACAAAGCAATATTTTAACCTAAATAACAAAAACTATACTATTCTATGAATGCAAGAAAAAACATAAAAGTACACAAAGGAGGTACTGGCACTTGGGTTGGGCCCAACCCCAAGATCTACAACCTCCTAAGAAAGCTTAGATCTGCTGCAAAGTGAGATTCAACTTCATTACTCAAAAAATAATAGTCATGTCACAAAACTGTTTATAGAAAGAGCTCGAAAGATGAGCTGAATGCAGAGCTGCACTAAAGTGAAAAAATCAATTGTTCAATAGCTAAACTACCAAGGCTTGAAGCCTTCCTAGGCAACACGAGGACTCCCAACAGTCCCCCTTAACTTTAGGAGCTTGACTACCCAAAACTATAGTTAATCAGCCACCTCACTGAACCTGCTTGGCTGCCCCTTGAAATCATCTTTGGTGGGCTGTTCAACTTCAAGCTGATGGTGGAGAACTCAGGGAAGGGGTCATTTAGTGCAGGAGACACCCCTCCTACAAATCCTCAGCCTTGTTCCTTCGTATTTGGCTGCCAATTTGCTCATAAATGCCTGACCTTGGTCCAAAAGATGTCCAAAAATCTACAATAAGCACGTATTAGACTTTGTGTTCAAGTGACTATTCTCATTCATTCAATTAACATAAATATATTCAAAAGCATGCATAAAACTATGAAGAATGGTGGATTAATCGATAATAATAAGAAAAATGAGCCCATAAAGTTACCCATTTTTGGGGCTCATCAAGTACAAGGACTATTGTAGGTCCAAAGACACCAAAGATGAAGTCTTTAGAATGACCCTAGGACCTGATAAATCCTTGGAGCATTATGAGGAGAGGTTCAAACTCAGTTACAAAAGGGGCAGATGCACCCTTTGATCCTGAATCACTCAAGTTAGTCCTTCTTAGAGAAATCATGGAGGACATATTAGAAACCTTAAACATACTGTCTAGAGGGGAAATTTATCAACTACCGTATAATGATATCAAGGCAGTGTTCAAAACCATTCTAGGGCTGCTAGAAAGAAGGGTAGGGCTAGTCAAGCTTTGGCCAGTTAGTCTTCCTCCAACACATCTATCAAGAGTGAATTTGGAAACATGTTGGAGGACTTTAAAACTGAAATGATGTACATCTTTTCTCTATGAATGGATACTATGCAGATCAAGAGGAAACAAGAAGAAGAAGAGAGATATTTAGCTATATTTTTCCCTAAATGCATTAGGAGGCACCACAGAAATGAATGACCACTAAATATTATAAAGGTATTCTCAGTTTGTGAGGAAAACCATTCCATAGATAAGTTTCCTTCTCTTCCTGGATTGAAGGCTATATGCCAAGGGGCTGAAGGTGGGGTTGAAAAACTCTGTTATATCAATGAAAGGAGGCCTCAAGAAACTATGCCATATTAGCAGGGCATGCAGGGTGCATCATATTCCTACTACCATCACAGTTGGGATGCATCCCTACCCCCTTGGTGTTCTCCTACTCACCCTTCATGGTACACACCTTCTCCTTAGTTTTAAACACCTCAATATCCTTCCCAACCTGCCAATCAATCATTTCAGCCATATGATTCTCCACATCCTCAGTGGAATACCCCATCAAAAGGTTGGAGGCCTCAGTTCAACAACCCTCCTACTTTACTTCCTCCACATCCATATCAACCACAACTAATTAATCCTGCTCCACCCAAGAAACCTTAGATGCCTTCCCAACCAAATCTAAACCTGAACAATAAGCAGACACAACATGTTTACAACAAGGAGACATCTTACCATGCCTATGATGTGGAGATACAAGAAATTCACCTCAAGTCTAGAAGAGTGCTACCAAATAACCAACCTCCATCTACACGTGAGGAGATTCAAGAGGAAATGGAAGCAAGTGCTCTCGAATCAAATCCACCTCCTTTCTTGAAATAATGATCCATCCTAACCAACAAACCCCAAAAGGGACTGGACTTCTGGGAGAATTGAAAAAATTGGGTATGAAAATCCAACTCCTCCAAGCCATCAAGGATGTCCCCATACACAATAGTCTAATAAAGGATAAATTCTTCAAACATCCTATGAGGAGAAAGAAAGACACCCCTACCATCAATGTCATTGGTTAACTGTTTGACCTAATGTTGGGGAGAGTAATTTTCCCAAAGTATCTAGAGCCTGGATGTCCTATTGTAGACATGCACATTGATGGGATCACTGTCACTCCCACCTTGATTGATCTCTGGGTTTCCATCAATATGATGACTAAGGAGACCATACTCGAACTAAATCTCCAATTATCCTTAAGAAAGACCACAACAGTACTGCAACTTGCAGACAGGTCCATAGTAGCTCCCGAGGGAGTTGTTGAGGATGTAATGGTCTATATTGATTCCTGTGAGTATCCTACTGACTTCTTAGTTCTCTAGCCCAAGAAAAAATTCAATGGTTATCCTCTCATCCTTAGAAGACCATGGTTTGCCACTGTTGATGCTTACATAAGTTGCAGCACTGGGAACATGACCATTAAGAATGGGAATTTGTCAAAATAGTTGGTCCTGTACCCTCCTGCTAAACCATCCTTAGAGAATGACCTACCCTTATGGTTGGAAGAGGAAGCTGAAGATTAAGTATATCATACCACATCCTATCCAGTCTGTACCCTAGATGTTATTACAAGAGGGGGAAACCTGAAGAAGATGACCTCATTGATCAAATCCTCTAGAACCAACCCCCCAACACCTTACCTCTTGATGAGATGGTGAAGGAATATGAAGAGAAAACTTGGTATGATTTATGCCTAGTTGACCCTAGTCCTGTTCATGTCAAAATGGTAGAATTTGGTCCATCTAAAACATTGAAAATCAACCCCTCTCTCTCAGCCAACCAAGAAGATAAGTTGTGCAACACGTTGAGAGAGAACTTGGATGATTTTGTGTGGAGCTATAAGGAAATTAAGGGAGTGCATACCTTGGTGTGTACTCACCACATCTACATTAAGGAAGGATGCAAACCAATGTGCCAACCTAAGAGGAGAATGAACCCAACCCTCAAAGACATACTGAAGAAGAGTTGCAAAAATTGTTGGATGCAAGGTTCATTTACCCCATCTCAGATAGCGAGTGGGTGTCATGTCTAGTTCTTTCCTAAAGAAGAATGAAAAGTGGAGGATCTATTTGGATTATAAAGAGCTAAAACAAAGCCACTAAGAAAGACCATTTTCCTCTACCTTTCATTGATCAAGTCTTGGATGGTCTTGCAGGGAAGAAGTTATTCTCTTTCCTGGATGGATTCAGTGGTTATAATTAGATCTAGATCAACCCAGAGGACCAAGATAAAAACACCTTCACTTGTCCTTAGGGTACCTTTACTTATAGGGTCCTTCCTTTTGGATTAAGTAATGCCCTTGACACTTTTCAAAGGGCAGTTCTGAGCATCTTTTCTGAGATAGTCCATGATTCTATAGAAATCTATATGGATGATTTCACTCCCTATGGGTGTGATTTCTTGGAGGCTCTCTCTAACTTGGGGAAAGTATTAAATATGTGCATTTAAATGAACCTATCACTTAGTCCCAAGAAGTGTGAATTATTCATTAATGTAGGGACTATTTTGGGTCATTCAATATCCCAGGAAGGAATACAAGTGGACCCAAATAAAATTTCCATCATAAAAAGGGTCCCCACTCCTCAAAAACAGAGGGATGTCAGAATTTTCTTGGGATTAGCTAGATATTATAGGAGATTTATCAAATACTTTAGAAAAGTAGCCTCATCATTGTTTGGACTACTAGCCAAGGACTCTGAATTTTACTGGTTAGATAGTTGCCAAGAGGCCCTAGAAATATTGAAGGGTAAGTTGACTATTGCGCCCATACTTAGAGGCCCAAATTGGGCTCTTCCTTTCCACATCCATGCTAGTGCATTTGAAAAAGCTATAGGAGCACCTCTAGGAAAGATAGATGACAGGTTGCCTTATGCCATTTACTTCATTAGAAAAAATCTATCTAAGGCTTAATTGAACTACAATGTGACTGAGAAGGAACTTCTAGTTGTTGTCCATTCCTTGAATAAATTTAGACATTACAACATTGGTTATCAAACCTTTGTGCATACTGACCATACTGCTATCAAGTACTTAATGAACAAACCTGATGTGAATGCTAGAATTATTATGTGGTTTCTTTTATTGCATCAATTTGATTTAACCATCATTAATAAGCTAGGTAAAGAAAATGTAGTTGTAGATTTTTTGTCTAGGCTTGTTGTGCTTGCAAGTGGACAAGGGATGGTTGATGACCAACGTTTAGATGAACACCTATTGGCTTGAGGGGGCCTAACCCAAGTACAACATTAATTAGCCAAACAAATCCCTACACTACTGGCCCCTTCAGTATCAGCTTGCGGAGCACAGACCGAAGTTTCACTTGAAGCAGTATGGGGGGATGTTGGAACCAAGTTTCCACACCATAAGATGGTTGCGATGTTGTTTGATTTCTTTTATCCTTACCTTCACAGATGTGGTCTCGCTCTAGGGCTTGTAAGACAAACCTTCTATTTGGGCCTTCAATACCTTCACAAAAGTATGTGATCAACCTTCGCGTAGCCCTAACCTATGGCTCAGGTACTTTTGCAGTGCTATGGCAGTGTGCCATGCAGATTCCCCAATTATCCTAAGTGATTTGCTTATCATGTCAAATACTTGAAGTTATTACCGCATAAGAAGATATTCGTATTTGCGTTCAATTATTCAATGTAATTACATTCATTCACACATCATATAAGCATAATAAAGGAAATTCATACACAAAATATGCAAACCCATCAATAGAACAAATACACAGAAATTGCAAAATAAATCCTTTTATTAATAGCTTCCAGGTGTTAGAGACTCTGTTCACCCTGCGCACACAACTACAAGGATATGTGCACTCAGTTGCAGACTTCTACCCTAGGCCTCTGCACATTCAGTTGTAGAGCCTCTATCTACACTACAAACCAAGACTTAGACTTCTTACTTCAAAGCTATGACCTTATTCCATGTTCAATTCCCTTCTTAAACTACTTAGAGCTTAGCTCTTTTTATAAAATCCCATGGTCCATGAACCATGGGTAGGTCTCTTATAGCTGACTTTACTTTAAAAAACTAAGGGCAGGCTACCCTTTTTCACACATAACACCTTCACGCTCTGCAACCACAAATGCAGAGTCTTTACAATTATATTACAGAAATTGACTTAACATGGGATTTTAGCCCCAAAACTGCCCTTGGGGGATCTCGCCCCCAACAGGACCCCAACACAAACATCTTGACTCGCCCTCGAGTCACTTAGTAGGCACGGAGAGCTTTGCGTGAAGCACGTCCAACTCGACCCTGTTGACCACAACTTCGGCTATGCATTGAGCTGCTGCTTGCTTCAAATCTTCAACTGTTGTATCAGTTACTGCCCCTATGCTGTCAGCCTGAAGCTGTTGTTGTGTCGCTTGCAGAGATGCAAGCTTTCCTTCAATGTTTCCTATGACAATGCAAGCTTCCTCCAGCCAGGGCTTTAGTCACGCCTTTAACACTACTTCCTTGTGCAACGGTGCATCCACATGTTCCTTCAACTGCTTGGCTTCCTACAGCTTGGCTAACCTTTGTGTCAGCTGGACAGTTTATGATGTGCCCTTAACTTCATCATGGCACTGTTGGAGTTCGCGTGCTTCTATCTCTAGACACTGGATGTTTGGGTCCTCTTGCAAGATGGTAAGGACATCAAACAATTGTCTGAACAACTGTGTGCAGTTTGCTACTACACTCTCCACCGCCGCGACTACTTCTGTGATAGTAGTTGCTCGCTTTTCCTTTACCTCTGGTAGTGTTGAAGGTTGGGCCCTCAACTAGAGCTCTGTAATCTATGGGCTCAGCTCCAACTGAACCTGCACCATCTCTGTCTGAGTGTTGTGCACCCCTGTGGCCAATTTGTAGATGGGACCTCTACTGGCTCCTCCTTCAAAATGGCCAAATCTGGGACCATTCTATATGCCTCCTCCATGATTTGTATGATCTTCTTGCTCTGGCTGGTCACCTCGGCCTCAGCGGCAATGGAAGAATTCCTCTATAGGGCCATCAAATCTTTGTTTATCTTCTATTCACTGATCACTTGGAGGGTGTAGTGCTCGTCGGCCCTCATCTCTATGATTACTCCATTGAGCAAGAGGTGGAGTGCTTTGAACGGAAGTGCTACCAAGTTCAGTCCAACGCCCTTCAAGGTTCTGACAGTGGGCTTGTCAGCCTCATTTTCCATGGTCAGTTCTCCATCTAGAAGCACTATCACATTGGAAGCCTTCGTGTGCAGCATATCAATAACCTCTGACGTGTCAATAGCCAAGCTAATGGACATCGTACCAGCTTGTGACATGTGGGTCTGCAACTCTTATAGCCCGGTCTGGATGGCCCCTAGGATGATTTTTTGCTGCTTCTCAAATTGTTGTAGGGCCTCTGTGGTGACATCTTTGACTATGTTAGTGTGATAGGGTCCAGCGAGGTGTTGGTCACCTTGGATTTATTTCTAGACCATCCCTTTTCCAGCTCTCTTGGGCGTTTAATGCGGGCGAACGTCTTCTAAGGGTCCGCACCATGATGCTCTATGTCCTCCTCTTCGGTCTCAGGTGAAGGTGACCGTGCGCCTTTGTCAGAGCCCCACTCTGCGCCACCTATCTGGTTTCCTGCCTATTCCATTTGGGCCTTCTCAGTAGCCTCATTTTTCCTCTTTTCAACTAGCTATGCCATCTTCAACTTAGCCTCTTCCTTATTCTTTTGTGCGGCATAATTGCTTCAACCCACCGCCAAGTCCATGGTAGAGCGCCACTCCGCCAGCCATTTATCCAACACCGCATCGATGGCATCATCTATGGCTAGGTATGACAAATCGTACCACTTCTGAGCAAGGTCCTTCTGTGCCTTGATTGATATCTGATGGAAACCAACTTTAAATTCAGCATAGCTCTGCAAGTTAGCATATACCGTGGGTGACAATCGCGACATGTGATTGATGGCCATCCTAATATTCATTTCCATAAAGATCTAGAAGATCTTGTTGTCCTGAACACACTCCATGTCCTTGGTCACCCACAATGAAGCATACTTCGCTCGTTCAGGAAGGTCTGGCACGAGTGAGGGGAATTGTCTCTATTTTGGTAGCTCCCACACTACTAGCACAATCGATAGTAAGAGCCACATGTAGTGGAAGGTCTTGCTTTGCTCTTGTTCTTCATAGTAGTTTGCTAGGAACTCTTTGCGAAGATACTCTAACTAGTTAAACTGGACTCCTTCCACGCACTGCTGTGTGAGCGCGACGACAGGCACCGACACCTCATCAGCACAACACATCCACATCACCTTCCCTACAAGGATCTACATCACCACCTTCACAGCAGGGTCAAAGATGCTATAGAAAATGTACTCACATAGCATCTTTACCAGTTTGAACTCCTCTTTCATTGATTCTGCAAGCACCAACTCACCAACCTTGCTGCCAAAGATCATTGCCAGATTTTCTCCTGTATACGACAGACACGTTATGTAGTGAATCAACATATCTGTGATGGGTATCAACTCCTCTAGCGATAGACACCCATCATGCACCAAGAAAAACAACTTCTTGATGACCAACACTGTCACGGGGGTGTGATTATAGTGCATTGGCTTGTTGGGGCCTGACCCAGGTTCAGAGGTGATTTAGCCAAACAAAGCTCGGTACTATTGGCCATTTCGGCAACAGTCCACGGAGCGTGGACTAAGGTTTCACCCGAAGTAGTATGGGTGGATGTTAGAACCAGGTTTAGGCACCCTAGAGATGTCTGATGGGTTCAAGTGGTCCGCTGTTCGACCCTGAGTGCACGTCGCTACGCGCACTTACTCGTTCCTCGTAGCCTAAGGTGCTGCCTTCATGCAACCCTACTTGGGGGCCAAATAGTGTTATTACCCAAGTCCTTACTAGTAATCCAATATTAGTTGATTAACTTAGCTTACTTGCATGTGTAAAGTATACTTAGCGATATAAATCATTCATACAAGTGCGCGCAGTAAACAGACAATACATTAGCAATTGATATCAACCATGTAATAACTCAAGAATAGATACACAAAATTTGGACTAAAATTCTTTTATTATTCTCTTCTCTGATTATAGACTTGACTCCACTCTATGCACTCAGCTACAGGGGTTCGCGCACTTAGCTACAAACAGTTAGGCCTCTGTGCACTTAGCTGCAGAGCCTTCTCCTACTCTATGACCCAAGACACACTTTGCACTTTGACTTAATCTCTAAGACCTTTCATGCCTATTCTCTATCATATCTCTTTACAACTTAGAGCCTCACTCTATTTATACAATCCCATGATCCGTGGATCATGAGTAGGCTGACGTTACATTCAAAACTTAGGGCGGACAACCCTATGAATCTAACATACATTTCGCGTTCGAAATTCATGGAGATTTACAACCATATCAAGTCAAAACTTGGGCTTTGAGCCCCAAAACATGCCATGGGGGGATTCCATGCCTAACAAGCCCCCAACACAAACATCATGAATTTCCCTCGAGTCACTTTATCAGTGCGACGATCTTGGCGCAGAGTCCCTCCAACTATTCTCAAATGGTACTGATGTCGGCAACACACTGAGCTGTTGCTTGCTAAACCTGCTGCATCCGTTCTTCTGAGACCTTTGTGTCCGGTGTGCTTCCCTGCATCTACACATGCATCTCCTATATGTGTGTGATATTTCCTTTGATATTTGTCATGATCATGAAGGCCTCGTCAATTCATGGCTGAACACGTGCTTTGAGAATTGCTTCCTTATGGTGCAATGTGTCCACCTACTCCTTTAATGCCTTGGCTTGCTGCATCCTCGCAAGCCGCTGGGTGAGCACTACTATCTGCGTAGTTCCTCTGAAACTATCATATTTCTGTTGGAGTTTTCACCTCTATCTCCAGGCGCTGGATGTTGGGGTCCTCCTGCAAAGTCATGAGGACCTTAAGTGCTTGTTCCAACACGTTGGTACAGTCGCACACTACACCTCCTATTTCTTCCAACCCTGCTATGATAACGCTAGTGCGATGTTCTCTGATTTTTATGGGAGTGGAAGGCTACGCCTCAGCAATCTGGAGATTCAGCTCCAACTGTATCACACTATGGATCCACACTTCTACCAATAGATCTACTGCAATGGCCAGCTCCAGGATGCGTCGGCAACCGTCATCTACTGTCTGCACCAAATTTTGATTTTGCGACACCAGTTCATCGCACTACAAGTTGAGCAGTTCTATGTTTATCTTCTGCTCACTAAGAACTTGGATTGTGTGGCTCTCCCTGGCCCGCAGCTCTTCCGTTATCCCATCGTGTAATAGATACAACATTTCCCAAGGAAGGGCAACCAGATTAAGGCCAAGGCCTTTCATCATGCTAATCAACAATTGATTCGTTGCATTCGACAACACTAGAGCTCCCTCTAGCAACACTATTGTAATTGTCATCCTTGCATGCAACATCTGCTCTGTTGCTGAAGTTCTTGCTGTGATGTGGGTTGATAGGGTACCTTCCTAAGGGGGGCACACCTGTAACTTCTGCAGTTGTGCTCTAAGGGCCCCCAACACAGTCTGATGCTCCTGCATAGACTCTTGAAGTGCGTCATTGGTGACATAGATGAGTATTTCGCTGATGTCATGGAGATCACCTTTGGTTAAGGTGATTGGGTCAATGGCCAACTTCAAGGCCTTGATTCTTCCTTGGTCCCGCTCTCTCTGCGATGCGTGGGTGCTTCAACTGTGTCGACGCAGTTCTTGGGTCCATCCTCCCTTCTATTGTTTTTGTTTCCTTTTCCTCCTGCCCTTGCGATGACGTTGCTTGGCCCTTCTCTTCCTGTGCTGGTGCTATTGCTTTTGTGGGCATTCTATACTCCATGGCTTTCTGTGTTACTTCCCGTGCTACCATTTCCTTAGCTGATGCGATTTCCTTCCGCATTTTCTCTGCCAATTGAGTGACACACAACTCGGCATCGTCCCTTTTTCTTCTGTGTCGTCGCCTTCTCCAGTTCTGCCAAATCTATGGTGCACCATTCAGGAGGCCATGTTTCCAAGACAGTAAAAATTACGTCGTCAGTGGCTATAAATAGTAGCTTCATCCACTTTTTTGCTAGATCCTTTCATGCCCTAATATAAACGTTGTGCATATCAGCTTTGAAGTCTACAAAAATTTGCAGACTATTGTACACCGTGGGTGGCAGGCATGGATTCTGGTTGATCCACATCCAAATATTCATGTCCATGAGCACTCAGGAAATTTTGGTGTCACGAATCCATTTTGGTGTCCTTTGTGGCCCAAAGCGAAGCATACTTTGTGGCCTCTGGTAAGTCTCTGTCAATGTTGGGGAATTGACTATCCTCTAGTAGTTCCCCTACTAAGAGCATTATGGATAACAATAACCACATGTAGTGGAAGGTTTTACCTTGCTTCTGGACTTCGTGACAATTTTTCAAAAATTCCTCACAGAGGAATTTAGACTAGTTGAAATGGGCCCCCTATGCACACTACTCAGCCAGCGCGACCACCGGCACTGGTACCTCATCAGCGCGACAATTCCTCATAAATTTTCCAACCAGGAGTTGGGTTGCTATGTGTACCCCTTTGTCCTTGATGTTGGAGATGGTGTAGCCCTTCTTCTTCTTCTCCAGCTTGTATTTTGCCTTCATGGCTTCTGCAAGAGCCAAATCGCTACCCTCCTTCGGCTATGGTCGTGGGGTCCTTTCTTTTACAGGGGAGCCAAGAAATGCGGTGAATGAGGTTGGCCATGATGAGAATACACTCTTCCAGCCATACATACCCATCATGCACTAGGCAGAGCAGCTGCCTGATGACTAAAATGGTGATGGGCGTGCGGTGGAAATGTGGTATCCATAATAATTGCAACAACCCAACCTTTTCCACACAGCGCAACCACTTTCGTGGCTCTAACATTATCACCACCCCCTCAGTGTTATGCTTCATTATCTTCCCAGTCTCTAGGTGTGGGAACTTCTCACGGTCAGCGAGGTCCTAGTCTTCAAACTTCACGGCTGGCACGTTGCCCAGGTGCGTGCCTTCAAACACGATGCCATCTGGGAGGAGTGGGGTCTAGAGTGGAATCTTGCTTTCATCCATATCCTTCAGTACTTTAGTCTTCCCTTTTCACGGAGAGACATATGTGGGCATTTTTGTTGCAGAGCGTAACGGTTGGATATCCTCCTCCATGCCTTCTTCTTCCTCTTCCATGGAAATCAGGGTCAACAAGTCTTCTTCTTCCTCATCCATTTCTATTGTGATTGTTTTCCCCTTCTCTAACATGGATAGTTTTCTGTGTCGCGGATTCCTAAGGGACAGGCATATTGGAGCCATTACCTATTTATCCTTCTTGGGCTGCGGTGTTAATGGTGATTTCGAGATTTTTGTCACAACCCCGGTGCCTTCTGGTACATCCTCCATCATTTGGGTCTACGCAGCCTTGCCGGTGGTTACCTCTTCAATCCCTAAATCATACTTAGTGGTTGTCATTGTAGCTATGCTGTGTTCTGTCACTTGCAAACTTAGGGGCTTAATTCTTGCTCGCCTCTCAATGCTTAGTGCTCTGCTCAAGCGCTCAATTCTCAAATGACCAAGTGTTGTTCTCTGGCTAGTCCTTTGTGTTTTATAGCACCTTTCAAATTCGCATTTGACCGTTCCCCCCAATTTCAGGCCATTAATGTTTTCTTGGCAACATATTTTCCCAAATATGGCCTATAAATAGTGTCTTAAATGCGCACCGCTCCCTTCATTTGGCCTCAAATTGAACATCCCATTGTGAGCAGTGACACCAACGGTCACTTTCCGGCCAATCCACACGGCAGCATAGCCCTCCATGTGCGGTCGTGGACCTTGTGATGCTTTGCTTCTGCGTGCATCCCCAATATTGTGCAGCTTCTAGGAAGAATAGTTTATAGTCCCATGCTTCCTTTCGACTACCTAGAGCGATAAGACCATCCTTCCTATGGCTAGTCAGGTAGTCACACCACCCATGTGGAGCTCCATCTCGTCCTTCACCATGGTTCGTGGAGAATCCCCACCTTCCATAGTTGTGGTCGGCATCACACACTCTATTATTTGAAACACGCTACCCTGGTCACTATTTTTGGTGAGACATGGTCTAAGCCAAGGTAGTAGACTAACCAGTTCACAACAATAGTTCTCCCATTTGTCAGTATGATCGTAGGCACCTTGTTTTACCATTCTTAGTTTTTCAATGAGAAATGCTTCCTTTATTTCATCTTCCAGCTTCTTAACCTCCACGTCCATCAAAGCGTTTTTCTCCCTTAGTTGTACCCGATTTTTTCAAGCTTGTGAAGTCTAAGGTTTCCCTATCAGATTTCTTCCTTGAGTCTTACATGTTATGTTTCTCGCGGCTATGTGATTCCTTCGTTTCGGGCATCACAGACCATCATATCTATTGATGATGCTATGCATGGACTAGGCTTTGTATGCTCCATAGGGATCATACCCCTTGCTTCATGCTTCAGCTTCAGAAGTACTTGTGTGGTTAGGTTTTTGCACATGGTCCTATAAGCCCATAGAACCACTGGCACATGGAGGAACCAGTCAGTGTGTCTCACCTGGTGGACCGTGTTCAACACTTCACACACCTTGTCAAAGGTTTTTACGTAGATCATTGTTGGCACGCTTGGTCTTGTACAACTTCGTTGTTCGCGTCCTTGTCTTACCCGCTCCTGCTTGTTATCCCTGCTTTCTATTGTGAGGATGGTGTGCATTCATGCAAGTTGCATACCATATGCTTGTACCCATCTGGAGAGGTGGGTGCACAAGCTGTTTTGTCCATCATACTCAGCTAGCATCCACATTTGAGGCTTTCCAAAATGTATAAGCATCACCATTCTACATTCGCTCCAATTCTCAAAACTTATTTGATGCATACCCCACCATCTTGCAGGCGTAGCATGTAATTCCCATTTCAGAGCATCAAAATGTTGTTGTTCTAGCACTTCTCTTTCAAATTTGTTCAGGAATTCGTCCACCGCTGTCAACCCATCATACATAGGCAGATCCCTTACCTCTGTTGTCATGCAGTGCAGTGATCTTACCATCATGTTGCAATTGAGCATGTTTACCTCATGTAACTGGTTCTGCCATCATTCTATTTCCTCATCTGAATCCGATGTGCAGGAGATTTCGTGCTTCCATGAAATCCTGCCATCCATTGTAGGATATACCCAATCCTATTCCTGAGTGGTTATCTTGTAGATACAGTCTAGCTTGTCATTGCTCTCGTCATCATGCACTGGCTCTGTGTAGCATGATCCTTCCGCAGGGTCTAAAGGTATCACTATGTGCAGTGACTTTTTCTCAAAAGTCATTTTGCGCTTCTTCAAGTTTATCACTCCGTTCATGTCAGTGACCCAATCAATTCCCAGTCCCACAAGATAGGGATTGTTGTCATTGACAATCTCTATCACTTTGAAATCTGCAAGCGCACTTGTACCCTCGATGTCTAGCATTATTCCTTGCAATCTTCCCATCAGTAGGATCTTCTGCCGGTTCGCCATTCGCAATTAAATAGGGGACCATTGCAACACGAGCCTACCCATGTGCTCCTATGTCTTCTTTGGCAGTATATTTGCATCCAATCCTAGATCCAGAATTACTTGGTCCATTTCATACTCCCCAATTTGTGCAATCAGTCTCATTTCACTTCCTCCTCGCGATGTGTGCTTTCCGAGCTTCGGGAATACACGCGTTCTTCTGACCCATTGCACCTGGTGATGAGTTCCTGTAGTCCCTTCACAACCTTGCTATCATGCAGTAGCTTCATGCATGTATCCAAAAAGGTAGTGAGCATTGAAGGATCCATCTTCAGTTCTAGTTGATCCTTACTACCTAAAGTGGAGGCCTCTGTGAAGCTCTTCTTAGCTTCCACGAATGTATCCTTCACATGCTCCAAATCAAATTCAGGTTCCTTTGTAGGAGCCTTGCGAACCTAAGAACTTTCTTCGGGTTGCTTTCCCTTGTCATATCCTATCGTGATACTACTTCGAAGCACGATGTTTACATTCGGGTCCTCTTTGCATGGCTCAGACCTCATCATTTGCAAATTCTGAGTCAGGGGAGGCTGGAGTATCCCTTTATTGCGCAGCCTAACTATCAGTTTATGGCAGTCCTTTATCTCATGATCAAACTGAGTACAATATAAACATGATCCTCTCGTTAGATTTGCACAATCACGGGCATAATGCCCTTGCCCTCCACAATTGTAACAAATCAGCTGTCTGTGACCCCTTCCTGGTCCCATTCCACCTTAACCTCATCCACACCCCTGAAATCCAGTGCACGCCATCCCTGCATTTTGATCGAGGGCTTGCATTTCAATCTGCACTCTGTAGGTAGGAATCTGATCCATCATCAACTTATAACTTCTACAGGTGCACTCATCATGGCCTATCAGCCTACAAACATTATAGAACAATTGCTTGGGCATCTGCATATACTTTTGTAATAGATGAAAATTATCCGTAGCATGTTTTCCTCCTATCTAAAAAATTGCACACCATAATGCAAGTGCCATGCTCGGTCCAACATCTACCTCTAGTCTTAATGGCATCTACCATCTTACTATCAAGTAGTTCATGAAGACTAGACAATGGTCCTTGTCATGACCCTAGCCTTTGCATTTTATGCACCATACCTCCTCGCGCACCTTTGGCCAAGTTTTCCTGTCCTGTTTCAAACTTTGTATTTCCAGACACAAATTTTTCAGTTGCACATGGATTTATTGGACTCCCAGGCTAGGACCTTGTATTGGGGTCTCATGCAGTCTCATTGCAATGTCCAAAGCTTCGGCCTGGGTGGATAACTTCTGTTGTGACAACACCATCCTTAAATGTGGTGTTAGTGATGCTACAAACCATGTGCGGTGCTCTCCATCCATCAAGGTCATGTTGGCTTCATAAATAATACTCTTTAGTCTCTGATCCAGATCCCATGGAGTCTCGCCTGGAAGCATCATGATTTCCTTAAACCTGATAATCTATTGTGTCTTCGATTTTGGCCCACTAAATTCCTTGTTCAGCGCAGCCTAGATATTTCTGATCCCCACGTTTGGATGGTCATTAGAATGCTTAATGTACCATGTTAGTGTGCAATCCTTCAACGTACTTACCAGTGTTGCTTTCTTTATATTGTCATCCACGACTCCTTGTGCTTCCCATATAGCTTTTACCATGAACCAAAATTGGTCTAGATCTTCATTCCCTACTCGTCTGAATACCGAAAATTTTATCGCAAGCACCATATTGAACTGTGGTGGTCACGGAGGTGGTGTGGGCGGAGATGGAAGTGAAGATGGTGAGACCGGTGGTGGTGTAATTGGAGGTGGTATGTGCAGAATTAGCTGCCTTATCAAACTGTTCATACTTTTCGGTGAAACTTTCGCAAGCTCTTCCTTGCTTTCTCACTGAGGCGAAATCAAGGGGCTAGTTTATATTTCTATGCTACCTTTGTTTCTATAGATCCTCCCACTTCATGTAGCTCCAAACATCAATTTATTTGCATAACCCTCTTTTCACACAATAACATTTTAATCCAAGTGTTCAAAGATTTAATGTAATTACCTTGTGGTCCTTTGAGGAAGCATTGTTCTACCTCATTGTAGTTGACTGAAGTATCTATTGCAAATTCAGCGATAAATCCTCCTATAATTCGATCGAGACAATGTTCCACAACGCATGTGATCTTATCTTTCGATGCTTCTAGTCTGCGCAACAATTTTAGAGTCCACACAATCAGTTTATTGAGCCTACACCTTCCCTGACTATCTGCTAGCTTCATGATCCACTCATACAACTCAGAGGGGAAGGATGCAAAGAAAATTTTGTAGATTTGTGTATATAAGTAGTGCTCTAACCACTGTTCCTTTGATACTTGCAGATTCTTGTTTTCCTGTGCCGCAAACTTGTGAATGTTTCTGTCCAACCACCCTTCAATTTCTTCCTTCATTAGATTCTAGTGACATGACATCAGACATCCCTTATGTAGATCCCAGTCCCGACAACAAAACCATTTGTTGGCTTGTTGGTGCATGACCCAGGTTCGAAGGTGATTTAGCCAAACAAATCTCGGTACCACTAGACCTTTCGGCAACAGTCCATGGAGTGCAGACTGAGGTCTCACCCGAAGTAGTATGGGAGGGTGCTAGAACCTGGTTTCCACACCCTAGAGATGTCTGATGAATTCAAGTGGTCCGCGGTTCAACCCTGTGTGCACGTCGTTATGCACACTTACCCGTTTCTTGCAGCCTGAGGTGTTGCCTTCACGCAACCCTACTCAGGGGTCAAACAATGTTATTACGCAAGTCCTTACTAGTAATCCAATATTAGTTAATTAACTTAGCTTACTTGCATGTGTAAAGTATACTTAGAAATATAAATCATTCATACAAGTGCACGTAGTAAATAAACAGTCCATTAGCAATTGATATCAACCATGTAATAACTCAAGAAAAGATACACAAAATTTGGATTAAATTTATTTTATTATTCTCTTCTCCAGTTACAGACTCAACTCCGCCCTACACACTCAACTACAGGGGTTTGCGCACTCAATTGCGGACAACTAGACCTCTGCGCACTCAGCTATATAGCCTTCTCCTACTCTATGACCCAAGACAAACTTCGCACTTCGACTTACTCTCTAAGACCTTTCATGCCTATTCTCTAGTAGATCTCTTTACAACTTAGACCCTTGCCCTATTTATACAATCCCATGGTCCGCCAACCATGGGTAGGCTAACATTACATTCAAAACTTAGCGTTGACAACCCTCTGACTCTAACATACATTTCATGCTCGCAATTCACAGAGCTTCACAACCATATCAAGTCAAAACTTGGGCTTTGAGCCCAAAAACATGTCGTGGGGGGATTCCATGCCCAACAGGCACCCAGAGCAGATTGAGTAATCTTGCATTCTCTACTCCTCCAAGCCACTTCTGTGGCTAGTCATCTCGGTATTTTTGTCTATGATGAGGTGCATTAACTGTTTGGTTGCTAGGTGTGGGAACTTCTCATGATCCACTAAGTCCCAGTCTTTAAGCTTCAGTATCGGTACCTATGGCAGATGCAAACCATCAAAAGCGATTTCATCTGGTAGCAGAGGGGTTTGCAGAGGAGTCTTACTTTCATCTATGTCCTTCAAGACCTTGGACTTAGGCTTGTGCAGAGGGACATACTCCAACAACCGTGTAATAGGGTCCACACCTTGGGCTTCAACCTCCTCTATTTCTACTCCCACATCCTCATCATCCATGGGGATGTCTTCGATATCCTCCTCTTCTACTTCTAGGTTTATAGCCTTGCCTTTCTCCTAGGCATGGGCTTTGGTGGGTTTTGTCTTGGCGATGCATGCACCAGTATGGAAGGCTCCTTGCCATTCTTATCTTTCATTGTCTCCTTGGTTGGGGTTGGCTTCGGTCTCGGCATTCTCAGCGATTTAGGGACCTTCGCTAATATTTCAGCCAGTTCTAGGGAAGATACCTCGGCCCCCATATCAATTTTTTGCACATTTTCCTCGGTTACCACTCCTTCGATGTTCATAGCTTCTACGCGGATCGACATGACACTACTCACTAGTGCTTGTGTCCCCTTTGATAATTGTTCAAACGCCGAACTCACAATCAAATCTTGAAAGAATTCACAATTCATGTCCACCTGAAAGCGCAACAACACAATTCTCAAAATGCCAAGTGTTTTTTTGCTAGGCAACCACTTGTAATTTATAAGGCATTTTGAATTCAAATCTGACCATTCCCCCCAAAATCGGTTCATTAATGCCAGATTGGTGGTAGATTTACAAGGATCTAAGCCATAAATTTCATCTTGAATGTCGCCCACCTGCTCGATTTGGCCTCACTTCTCCCGTCTTTTCATGAACTGTGAATTTAATAGTCACTTTCCAGCCGACCTACATGATTTCTCCCTGGGTATCACAGCTCCCTCCATGCTACCGTAGAACCAGTGACACGTCCATGCTTTGCACGATCTTCCAATCGCACAGCTCCCCTCCCCGAGCAGTGTAGTTTATAGTCCTGTGCCTCCTTTCAGCTGCTTGGAGCACTAAGACTATGCTACTTTCATTTAGTCACATGGATGGACTACCGGTGTATGGCTTCACGCAACTGCCATTCACCTTTCCTGGGAAGGGTTCTCCATTTAAATTGACTAGCTATACTTCTCCTTTGTTGGTAATCTCCTTAATAACACAAGGCCCTAACTAGTGCATCCTGAATTTCCCTAGAAATTTATCAAACTTACTATAATATAACAAAACTAGGTCATTTAATTTAAATGTGCGCATATTGATATGTCAATCATGCCATGCCTTTCCACACTGCTTTTGGACCTGCTAGTGAAATCCAACCAAAAATATTTCTTCCTCGAGCTCATCCACTTGTGCTAGCCTCTCTTTCAAGGCTTCGCGATCCATCATACCTATGAGTACTACTATGAGCAGACTAGACACGATGTATTCCATAGGCATTACATCTTCCACACAATAGACAAGCCTGAAAGGGGTTTGTCCCGTCAACTTCTTGCATGTTGTTCGATAAGCCCATAATATTGCAGGGATGCGTAGGTTCCAATCACTTTGCTGGGCATTGCAAACCTTGGTCAATGCATTTTCGAGCAATTTGTTGAATGCCTCAACTGTCCTGTTAGCCTATGGGTGATAAGGTGTGCTCTTCTGGTGATGTAACTGAAATTCCTCCATTAGTGCATTAATTGTCTCATTCAGGAAGTGCGTACCATGATCACTCATCAAGATCTTCGGACATCCAAATCGTGTGAGTACATGCTCAAATAGGAACTTCGCAACCATCGTGCCTGTGCAATCCTTAACGGGCCATGCTTCTGCCCAAAAAGTCAAATACTTCGTCGTAGTGATAATGTACCTTGCTCCTATCTTCCCCTGGGGCTGAATGGGTTCTACAAAATCTATCACCCACTTCTCAAAGGGTTGAAACATCATTTGTGGATTCAAAGGCATTTCATCCCTTCACGATATCCTACCCATTCTTTGACATACATCACACACCTTGCAATATGTTTTTGAATCTTGATGAAGGGTTGGCCACCACAACCCTCCATGTAGAATCCTCTGCATAGCTTCTCTCCCTTCATAATGTCCTCTCGCAGTGCCCCCATGAGCATCCGTGAGGATGTTCCTTCTTTTGAACTCAGGTACATACCGTCGCAATATCTCATTAGTCCCCATCTTATATAGATGCCAAGAAATGACAGAGAAATCAGCCGCACGCACCACTAATTCCTTCTTTTGTTGGATAGTGTATCCTTTCAGTGCAGTTCCTATTGTTAGGAAGTGGATTATATCCTCAAAATGACCATCCACAACACACATTGCAAAAGCTATACATTAGGAAATCCTTCTTCCAAGTTAGTAGGTTCCTCTCCTGTTTTGATGCGTGACAGATGGATTGGTCCCACATTCAATCGTCCGAGATTCACAACAACTTAAAAATAGTACTCTTGGAACAATAAGAGCTATCTGCAAATTTGGCCCCCCAATAGATGCTTATTGACTAGGTTCTTCAACACGAAGTGGTCTATATACATCTTAAAATGGTTGCCTAGCAAGTAGTTCCTATAATTCTGGAGCACATACACCATAGCTAGGCCCTTGCGCTCAACGGTAGAATAGTTATTCTCTGCTTTGGATAATCTGCGGCTTGCGAACATGATAGTATGGTCCAAGCCTTCTCCACCAACCTATGTCAGTACTACTCCCAGTGCTATACATGATGCGTCGACATGTACATGAAACTCTTTCTTCCAGTTCGGGAAGACTAGAATTGGCGCAGTAACCATCCTTTCTTTCAATATATCCAAGCTCTTCTTAGAGTCATCGTTCCAGCAGAATGTGACATCCTTCTTCAACAATTTCTCCATAGGTGTAGTGATCTAGGGATAGCTTTTGATAAACTTTATGTAATATCATGTATGTCCCAAAGTAGTGCGCAACTGTTTCACACTCGGTGCTTCCAAGTTCAGTATCATCGTGATCTTCACGGGGTCTACCATCAGTCCCTATCTACAAACCACATGCCCCAATATGTTCCCAAAAGGAACATAGAACATACACTTCTTGAGATTGAGCGTGATCTAGTATCTTCAACAGGTATCCAGCATCAGGCACAAGCTTGCTACATGGTGCTTAACCAACCCAAATACAATCTAGTCATCAAAATATACCTCCAAGAACTTGTGAATAAATTCCATGAATGTCGCAACTACCACACATGAAAATACTGTATGCGCGTTATTCAATCCAAACGGCATTACAATGTATTGAAAATAACCCCACTTAGTTGCGAACATTGTCTTGCTCCTATCCTTTGGTGCGATTTTAATTTGGTGGTACCCAGAGAACCCATCAGTGAAGGAATATGTTTCTTGGCCACCTACATTTTCCAACAGTTCATCTATTAAAGAAGTCGGGAAAGGATCATGCACACAAGCGCCATTTAGTTGTCTAAGATCCACGCATATCCGTATCTCATCTTTCTACTTCTTCTCTTGAACCACCATTGGGCTAAACCAATCAAATTCTTCCACAGTATCAATGATGCCTGCTATGAGCATCTTGTCTAGCTCTAAGTGGACCTTCTCCTTATATTTCGAATTAATACGATAATGCCTTTGCTTAACTAACTTTGCGTCAAGCTTTACTATGATCTTCATCATTCTTAGGTCCCCGATTATTCCTTTCAGATCCATGAACTTTGTAGGGAATAAGTCCTGGTATTCATGGAGCACTTCAATGACCTTATCCACCACTGCATCATCCCAGTGGTTTCCAATCTTCATGAATTTGGGTTCTACCTACGTATCAATGTTTACTTGTTTTGTTTTCAATGATGCGGTTATATCAGGGTTCTCAATCTGCGGTCCTTGAAGCTCGCGGTGACCTTATGTTTCCGGAATGTTAATATTTTGCAAATCCTCATCCTCTTCTTCAATAGTTACATTATAACATTCTAGCGTGCAACTCAGGTGAGTAGCCCATTCAGGCTGAGTTAGGTCTAAAGGATCTTGCGGTATCCTAAAGATTGTTGCTTTCACTTCTTGTAGTGCTTCATCATTACTGTCAAATCTATCCCAAAAACTAAATGTCATCATGAATCCTTCGTGCAAGATATCCCATTCACCTGTCCCATGGTGGATCTCTATTTCTATATACCAATTCATTGTGATAGCATCCAGGTTATGACAGAACAGGTGCACCCACTTAGATTGGGGCTTTTCTCCATATGTATAGGTTCATTTTTCTAGATGCACACGTGGATCGTTCTTCCCATCATACTTGTCTATCAGTCACATATTAGGCTTCCCAAATTGTGTTCTCATCATCCTCCTACATTCGTGCCAATCATCAAAGCTTCCCTTGTGTGTACCCCACCATCTTGTGGGTGTAGTGCGCAGTGCCCAGTCCAAGGCCCGGAAGTGTTACTTTTCTAGTACCTCCCTTACAAATGCATCCAAAAAGATATCTACCTCATTCAGAGCATCATAGGTAGGAAAATTTATTACCTTTGATGACACCCAATGCAGGGATCGGGTCATCATGTTGCAACTCAGTGTAGTTACTTCATGTAACCGATTCTGCCAGTTTTCTATTTCTTCGTTGGAGTCCAAAGTTCAGGAACTCTTGTGATTCCATGTAATCCATCCATCCATGGTGGGATTCACCCAATCTTGGTCTCCCACTATTATCTTCTAGATACAGTCTAGGTCATCATCATTCTCATAATTGCGGGCAGGTTTAATATAGTGCGATCCTTCAGCAGGATCGAGGGATACTATTACGTGCATCAATTTCTTCTCAAAGATCATCTTTCATTTCTTCAGATTGATTACCCCGTTCATATCAGTAGCCCATTCAATTCCCAGGAGCACAGGATAGGGATTGTTGTCATCCACTATCCCTATTACTTCAAAGTCAGCCAACACACTCGCTCCCTCAATATCCACAGTCACCCCCTACCGCTGCCCCATGGGGATGATCTTTTGCTAATTTTCCATCCCTATCTGAATCAAAGACCATAACAGCGCAGTTCTCCCCATTCACTCCCAAGTCTATTTCAGTAGGACATTCACATCTGACCCTAGGTCCAAAATGACTTTATCCATTTCATATTCTCCTATCTGTGCGATTAGTCTCATCTCCCATCCCATCCTTGTTTTATCCTACCAATCTTTCATACTATGCGTGGCTCACCTCGCATGGTTCCAATGCATTTATTGATGAGTTCTTGTAACCCTTTCATAGCCTTACTGTCATGAAATAACTTCATACAAATTTCTAGGAAAGTTGTGAGCATAGAGGGGTCCATACCCTACTCATGCTTATCCTTGCTTCCTAAGGTGGAGGCCTTTGCGAAGCTCTTCTTAGCTTCCATGAAGGCTTCACAAGCGCGCTCCAAATCGAACTCAACCTCCTTTGCTGGGGCTTTGCAAACCCATGTATTATCTTCTAGCTATTTTCCCTTCTCATCTCCTATCGTGATTCCACTTCTGAGCACTATATTTATGTTTGGATCTTCCTCGCACGGCTCAGACCTCATCATCTGTAGGTTCTGTGTCAGCGGAGGTGGTAGCGCCCCTTTGTCATGTATCCTAGCTATCAATGTAGGATAATATTTTGTTTCATGATCAAACAGTGTGCAATACTTTCATGAAGGATGCGTTGGATTAGTGAAATTATGGGCATAGTGTCCTGGTCCCCTGCAATTGTAGTAAATCAACTGTCCTCGACCTCTACCAGGTCCTCCTCCACCTCGGCCTCTTTCACACCCCTGAAATACTATTTGTGCCATCCCTATGCTCTAGTCAAGGCATCGTGTTTCAGCCTAAACCCTATAGAGGGAGTTTTATCCATCATTATTTCATAGCTCCTGCAAGTACGCTCATCATGCCCTACTGACCTATTAAAATTATAGAACAATTGTTGCGGTGTCTGTACAAACTTCTGTAGCAAGTGACAGTTATCTGTGGCATGTTTTCCAGCTACTTGGCAAATAGCGCACCATAATGCAGGCCCCACGCTTGGTGTTGCTTGAGCTTATGGCCTTAAAGGCATTGGTCCTCCTCCTGCAATATAGTTTACAAAGATCGGGCAATGGTCTTTGTCATGAGCCTGACTCTTGCATTTCAAGCACCATACCTCCTCACGTACCTCTAGTTGAACCATCATGTCCTGCTTCAGACTTTGCATCTCAAGGCACAAAATTTTCATTTGCGCATGGATCTGCTAAACTCCTAGATTAATATCTTGCGTCGGTGTTTCATGTAGTCTCATGGCAATCTCCGAGGCCTCTACCTAAGTTGTTATTTTCTATTGCGACAGTGCACTCTTTAAGTGTGGTAGTAGTGAAGCCACAAACCACTCGCGATGCTGTCGATATGTCAAATTCATGTTGGCTTCATGGATTGTACATTTTAGCCTCTGATCTAGTTGCCAAGGTGTCTTGCCTGGTTGAATTGTGATATCTTTGAATCCCACAATCGACTGTGCCTCAAATTTAAGCCTACTAAATTCCCTATTTAGTGCTACCTGGATGTCTACTACTCTAGCATTTGGGTTATCGTTAGATTACTTAATATACTAGGTTAGCACGTGATCTTGCAGGGAACTAACCAGTGTCTTCTTCTTTTTTATGATCATCTATAACACCTTAAGCTTCCCATGCAACCCTCACAATGAAATAGAATTGGTCCGGGTCCTCGATTCCATAAGCTTGACAGAGTTGTTTATTTCACCCCTGGAACCATAATCCTTTGTGTATGCCTAGGAAAGTGTCATGCAATGTCAGAATGGAGGCCATTGCGCTGGCTTGGTAACCAGATGAATCACAATGCCATTCACCAAGAAGGAGTGAAAGGTGGGCAGGCCGGCTCGTGATGAGACCTCTTATTCCAAGGACTTTTTATCTTCCTGATGTGCCTCTTGGATCATATCCCTAGTTTGGTGGCCATAGTGGGAATGCCACTTCACTTTCTTCCTTATGATCATGGTAGGTTGGCTCTTGATGAGACCCCCTATCCTTCATTTGACAAATCATATTAGTAATCATATAGATAAACATTTTTTATTTTCCTTCTTTTGTTTTATATACCACTTTTCCTATTTATATAGAGAGGGTGGTTCAACACTCCTTAAGAGTAGGGATGGTGGAAGAAGTCTAAACATCTCAATAGAGAAAAATATGCCCTTATTCTTATTCAAAAATAATGATCGAAGAGAATTATGGGGATTTAGAAAGAACCATCATGATAAAAATAATCAATCATATTGGTATTAGTAAAATAATGACAGCAAGGTGATAAATAGTTTTGTCCTCCCCTCTTTTCTCTTATCAATTCAAAGCAATTTCTTTTAAAGATGACAATTTTGATGTGATTTGTTAATTTCAGTATCCTCTAGTTTTTGTGTTCTTGCATACATGTATAGTTGTTGTCTTAAATGACCATTAATCACAAAAAAATCCTCTAAATGGTAAAACACATACACATAAAAAATAAAAAATAAAAAATAAAAAAAAAATAAAAAAATAAAAAAAAAATAAAAATGCATTCCAAAAATGTTGTTCTCAAGATGGAATAGTTGTTGTTAGAGCAAAAGAATATTTTCACACAAAAGCCACAAGCAAAAAGGAAAAAAACATGCTTGAAACTGCTATTCGTGAGAGGAACAACAGTTGTTCCTTAATCGGAACAGCAAAGAAAGCAAGCGCAAACAAATAAATGGGAAAATGTTGTTCCTTCAGAAAGGAATAACAAAACAAATGAAAGCATTGTTCCTTCGGAAAGTAACAGCAGAAAACAAAAGTGTTGTTCCTTCGGAAAGGATCAGCAGAAAACGAAAGTGTTGTTCCTTCGGAAAGGAACAGCAGAAAACGAAAGTGATGTTCCTTCGGAAAGGAACAGCAGAAAAATGAAAGTGTTGTTCCTTCGGAAAGGAATAGTAGAAAACGAAAGTGGTGTTCCTTCGAGAAGGAAACACAGAAAAATGAAAGTGGTGTTCCTTTGGAAAGGAACAACAGAAAACGAAAGTGTTGTTTCTTCGGAAAGGAACAGCAGAAAAATGAAAGTGTTGTTCCTTTGAAAAGGAACAACAAAATGTAAAAGTGTTGTTCCTTCAAAAAGGAACAACAAAAAGGTGGAAATGTTGTTCCTTTGGAAAGGAACAACAGAATGCAAAAGTGTTGTTCCTTCGGAAAGGAACAACAAAACAGTGGAAATGTTGTTCCTTCGGAAAGGAACAACAGAATGAAAAAGTGTTGTTCCTTTGAAAAGGAACAGCAAAGCGGTGAAAATGTTGTTCCTTGTGAAAGGAACAACAAAATGTAGAAGCATTGTTCCTTCGAAAAGGAACAGCAAAATGGTGAAAATGTTATTCCTTCCGAAAGGAACAGCAAAACGCAAAAATTGTAGAAATGCAAAAATCTATATAGAAAGTAATTTACACAAGCAAAACAAAAGAATTATGTACAAAATTTAAAAGTAATCAAATCACTTAGTGAACCAAAGGAGAGGAAGAGTTCTCTTCCTCAGCCAGAATCTGCATGTCGAAGTCTTCCCGAAGTTGGTGGTAGAAGGATTCCCGAGTAAGTGGTTTGTGGTACAATCGAACTCGGTGACCATTTGCTTTAAAGGTGTGTCCAGATCCATCAATGGTGGTTCATGTAATGATGCCATTATCATGCACCTTCTAGATTTCATATGGTCCCAGCCAACAAGTTTGAAGTTTCCCCGGAAAATCCTGAAACCTGGAATCGTATAGGAGCGCCCAATCTCCTTCGCGGAAGACTTTCTTTTTCATGAGGGCGTCGTGCCATTTTGCTCTCTGTTGTTGGATTAATGCGGTATGTTGAAGAGCAAAGAGCCTGATTTCATCCAGCTCGTTGATTTGTTGTAGTCTATTAATGTGGGCCTCATTTAAATCTAGACCGACTTCTTGTGTTGTTATCAATGTTTGTATTTCGAATTCTATTGGAAAGATGGGTTCCTTTCCAAATACTAGCTGATATGGTGAATAACCGGTAGTGTTTATCCCTGTTATTCTGTATGCCCACAAGGCTTCCGGAAATCTTGTAGCCCAATCGTGTCTATGTGACGCAATGGTTTTTGTTATTATTGCTTCTATTACTTTATTTGTGCTCTCTACTTGGCCATTTGCCTTGGGTTGTATGGAGTGGTAATTATATGCTGAATATGATAGTTTTTTAGTGTTGTAGCAATTTTATTACTAGCAAATTGTGGTCCCCCATCCATGATTATGTCTCTTGGGAGGCCATATTGCACGAATATCTAGAATAGGAAATGAATGACGGAATCCTTTGTAGCTCTTAGCAATGCCTCTACTTCAACCCATCTGGTTACATATTCTCTTGCTACCAAAATATATATTTTCTGGTTTGATGATGGGTTGATCGGACCAACAAAATCGAGCGCCCAACGCTCGAATGATTCAATGACTAGCTATGGGTTCAAGGGCATTTCGTTGGACTATCCAGGGCGTCCTACTCTTTGGCAACTGTCACAAGCTTGAACAAATTTCTTTGCATCTTTGAAGATTGTGGACCAGTAATACCCTGTTTGCAGAACTTTTTGACCAGTTCTTCAATCTGCGAAATGTCTGCCACATGGTCCGTCTTGACAGGCTTTCAGAATATCAAATATTTCATCTTCACGGACACATCTTCTAATGTGCATATCTGCCCCTGTATGAAATAGGTAGCCCCCAATCCAAGAAAATCGGGTACTACGCTACACAGTCTAATTTCGTTCATTGGGGGTTAGATGTTTTGGTAATTTGCCTACTACTAAATAATTTGTAACATCAACATACCAGGGTGTTTTGACAGTAACAATGAACAAATGTTCATCTGGAAATTGATCTTCGACTACTACTGCGTCCACTGGCTTTGGCATTCGTGAGAGAAAGTCAGCTACAGGATTTTCTTTCCCAAGTCGATCTTTTATTGTGATGTCAAATTCCTGCAATAAAATCAACCATATTGTTACTCTACCATTTGTAATTGGTTTATTTGCTAAATATTTTATGGTAGCGTGATCTATATATAAAACAACAGAATATGCAGTGATATAATGCCTAAATTTATTTACAGCATGTATTACAGCTAAAAATTCTTTTTCAGTAACAGTATAGTTTAACTCAACAGGAGACAAATTCTTGCTAATATAACAAATTTCATATGGTTTTTTGTCTTCTTCCTACCCAAAGACTACTCCAATAGCTGTGTCTGAAGCATCTGATAAAATTTGAAATGGCAGGTCCCAATTTGGACCTCTGAGCACTGGGGCGTTGACACAAGCTTTTTCACATCCTCAAAAGCACGATCACATTTATCAGTCCAAAAAAAATCAACATTCCCCGTTAGTGCGTATAGAGGTGCAGCTATTTGAGAAAAATGTTCTATAAATCTCCTATAATAACCAGAAAATCCAAGAAAATTGTGTACCTCTGTCTGTGTGGTAGGTGTAGGTATTAACAAAATTATTTGAATTTTGGCCAGATCTACCTGTATTCTAGCTACTGAGATATAATGACCTAGGATGAGTCCTTCAGTCATCATCATATAACATTTTTCATGGCTCAGGCAGAGCCTGGTGGCGATACATCGTTGCAACACCTTTTCCAACGTGTCTAGTGCTAGGTCGAAATCATCTCCGTATGGTGTGAAATCATCCATGTATACTTCGAGCCATTCATTTATTAAATCTGAAAAGATGCTGAGGGTAGCCCTTTGAAATGTGGCAGGGGCATTGCATAGGCCAAATTGTAAAACTCTGTAGGGAAACGTTCCCTAAGGACAGGTAAAAGTAGTTTTGTCTTGGTCTTCAGGGGTAATCTGAATATGGTTGTATCCACTGAAGCCATCCAAGAAAGAAAAGAATTTCTTTCCTGCTAATGTATCTAATACCTTGTCAATGAATGGAAGGGGAAAGTGGTCTTTTTGGGTTTATTTATTTAATTCTCTGTAATCTACACAGATCCTCCACTTTCCATTCTTCTTTGGCACCACTACAAGTGGAGAGACCCATTTTCTATTGGAGATAGGATAAATAAAGTTTACATCTAAAAATTTTTGTAGTTCAGCTTTCACAATGTCTTTTAAATGAGGGTTAAGTCGTCTTTGGGGTTGGCGAACAGGTCTTGCATCCTTTTCTATATAAATGTGGTGTACATAACTAGGGATTGATTCCGTTCATGTCTGGATAATCCCATGCAAATGCTTCCTTGTATTTTCTCAGTAGTTGGATCAGCTTCTCTTCTTGTTCAAGAGTCAGGTTATTATTGATGTTTAAATTTTTTCCTGGCTCAATCTCTACAGTTTTTCTATTTTAAACAGAGGTAGTAGGTATTGTTTGATCATGAGTCTCTTTAAGAGAATCTTCTTCTAATTCATTATCAAATGCTGCCTCTAACATGTGACATTGTACGTGGGATCTGGCTTCAACTTGGTTAATAAAGTTGTTAATAACATCATCCTTTGTTTGATCTTTGAAATCAAGGGCATCTTCTATAATTAATGGGGATCTAATATTTTCGGTAAGGTATGATACAGGATGTTTGTTAGTTTTTACTATTGTTACACTTGGCTGCGCTAGAGGGTATAGGGCTAGATTCTTAATATTACTGCTTCTAGTTACGGTCATACTGCCTTGTCGGTAGCCAATGTAAGCATTATCGGTTGCAAGCCAAGGTTTGCCTAAAATTAACGGATGTCCATCAAGTCAGTTTTTGGGTTTATTATCACAAAGTCGGCAAGATATTCCTAGGAATCAATGGATACCATGATATCCTGTAGCGTGCCTTACGGCCTAACCACTGATCGGTCAGCCAGTTCTAATAAAGTGGAAGTTGGTTCTACTGATGTAATGCCTAGTTTTTGACAAGTGGTGGTTGTTAAGATATTAATTGTAGCCCCTAAATCAACTAAGTCATTTGAAAAGGTTTGTCCATTGATTTGCACTGTTACTATTGGATTTCCTGGGTCTTCATATTTGACAGGTGCTTCTCTTCCAGATAATAGATCAGATAAGGTGCCAACTACTTGGACTATTGGGTTATTTGTTATTCTCCTCCTTGGTTTTTTTATACATAGCTCTTTGATGGTCTTTGCATATATTGGGATATCTTGTATGGCTTGTAGGAGTGGGATTTTTATGTACAAATTCTTAAGTTCTCCCAAAATATTAAACTCAGGATGTTCTATAGGACATGGTATAATTAATCGTTCTGGGAATGGGGGAGGAGATGTGGTTTCTTGTTCATGAGTCTGTCTTATGACCATCTTTTTCTTGTAATGGTTGTTTTGTAGGTAACTAATTTTCAACTTGAACATTCTTATCTCTCTCGATCTCTATAATGTGCCCAGACCTTAATTGGAGGCCATTGCACTCCCTTAGATTGGTTTCTAGCTCTAGTGTTTCAATTATTTGAACAAATTGTATCACTCTGTTATTTGGGTTTGGGTTGGCTTGGGCTGGGAGTTGCAGTCTTAAATTAGACTGGGAATTTTGTTGTAGTGCTGGCAGTGTAGGTTGAGGGAGTGGAATGGTTCCTACTGGCTGATTCATTAGTCTTTGCCAGTTTGTCTGCCAGGCTTGACTCTGCGAAGTGGGAGGGGACCATTGTGCTGGATATGCATTATTTTACCAATATGGTGGGGCGTAGGGAAAATTTGGAAATTAGATTGGCTTGCTTGATTCGGCCATGGTGATGATGAAGGAAATGGTTGTTGTGACCAATTCGAGAAGGGAGGTTGATTTTGCCACATTGTATTATATTGTTGAGAATGATATTATGGAGGCCGGAAAGAAGAAGTTGGATCGGGGAACATACCTGATTGTTGTGGCTCCCATTGACGGCGCTGATTAAGTAGGTACACCGATTCTTGTTCTTCTTCTGCTTCTTTGTATACTACTTTCAAACCAGGAAGTGAGGGACAGCTCTCTGTAGAGTGGTCTTTTGCACAAATGGTGCAAACTTGAACCACATCTAATGGGCACTCTTTGTGGTTGTGTTTCTTTCTACATCTGAGACAGAATATTGCCAGATTCTTCTCTACCTCTACTTGTTTCTGTTTGGCTTGCATAATATCGGGCTGCATTGTCAGAGTCCCCAATATATCAGTTTTGAAATTTTCTAATAAATTTCCAATTTCTGCGCGAGTTACTCCTTCTCTAGAGATCTTGTTGTCCCTTGTAAACCTGTCATGTTCCACTAGTTTTAGCCTTGTGCTTCATCGTGAGCTCCTGATACATAAATCAATGATGTTAGCAAAATATTCTTGATAAATGTATCGTTTTCCCATAATATTCATTGTTTCAATCCATTGTTCATACAACCTTTAATTAATGTTGTTTTTAATACATTGTCAGGTAAGGGAAATGATGCATAAGGAGATCTTTGAAGATTATACTGGAAACATTCAACATATTCTTCTAGTGTTTCATTAGGTCTAGCTACCATTTGAAATATTGCATCTTTTAACTCTCTAGATCAACAATAATCCTAATATTTCTTCAGGAAAGCACCATTCATCTGATCCCAGCCATTTATAACACCTCCACCCAACCCCATAAACCATTGTAAAGCAGGTCCTTTTAATGTAGAGGGAAATAGTTTCAGCTTTTGGGGGTCGGTGGTATAGTCATATCCTCTGTACAACACATCAAATTCAAAAAAAATGCATCTAGGTCTTCTGATGTTAGACCATGAAATGTAGGGATATGTTGGAGAGGAATTGCCTTCATAGGCGCATTGACTGCAGTATCTACAATGGGATATTGCAGTGTGGAGGTTTGGGTGTTTGGCTGGTTCTGGGCCATTTGGTCTAATATGTGCCAATAACCTTTTGGGATTTCTAGGAGGGTATTCCTAGGTTGGTTAGACAGAGCAGGAATGGCCTTAACAGCACTTCCTTTGTCTGGGATGCTGAGAGTTCCTAATGTCTAGGGGGATTTTAGCTCTTGAGGTTCTTCAACTTCGTTCTAAATGATTCTTGCAACACTTCCATTATCTGGGCTGCTTAATGTCTGAATTACTCCAAGAGGAGATCTTGGTTCTTCAATTTCCCCTGTTCCACCTCTCCCTTCACAGAGATTACTAAGGTTCCCTTCTTGCAATAATTTTGGGTTAGAATTCTCAATTTTTTTAAAATCTTGCTCCTCAGTTTGGCTATGCACGTCAACAAAGGCTATAGATGGTGATCCTGTGGCTTGAAGGGAACTAGTAGGTTGTTTATAAGTAACTTTTCTAGGTCCTACTGAAGCCTGAGATTCTACTTTTTTGAGGATTTCATCTATAAAGGTCGATCGGCCGAGGGTCACCGGCCCCTTAGCTTTATCAGGCTTGGGTAATGGTTTAGGATTCTTTTCAGGTTTTTTCTGCTTAGTCATGCACACAGATCAAATGTTGATTTCTACCCAAAACAACAACAAATCTGTAGGAAAGCGAGCAAGGGAGCAGGGTTGTTACATGCTCCGTGCGCACGTTCTTACCTTCCATTTTTAAAACCCAATTCTTTCCTAGCAAGTACTTACACTACTCTGAAAAAAACAAATGGCTACACTCTTCCCCGGCAATGGTGCCAAGATGTCAAGCAGTAAAAAGGGTCTTTTTCACCTCTATTTACCCTACATTAATTATCCATCCAGGTACAATTTGTTATCTCAAAGATTGTACTCAATTTGAGGCGGTCACTTGTCAAGAGTAATGCTAGTAGTATAGTGCTTTTGCAAAAGTAACTAAATGTTGGAAACAAACTCTAAATGTAATGACAAGAAGTTGAAATGCTTGTAACTAAATCATTAATTTAAGAAACTATAGCACTTCATTAGTCAAGGGTGAAATAATGATAACTCTTCCCTTTATAAAGTGATGCAATCGAAAAGAAATCAAGGAGAAGATCATCAATCTAGGAACTGGACAACAATAGTCAATGTTCACTACAATTTCAGATCATTTTGTTCATACCAAAGCAATTACTTGAAATGATAATTCAAATAACAGGAAATGGAATAGCAACTAATCTACTTAAAAAGATTGAACAACGAAGCTTTAAGCTATAGAAATGAATGAAGCAGTAATTGTAATCTACAGGAATTAAGCAACAATATTTATCTCAGAAATGATTTGAACAGCGAACCAAAAATGGAACAGCAAACTAAAGTGAGTTATGAAATATAGAACAGCATCCTGAATCAAATGTAAACACATAGCAAACTAAATCGAATATTACACACGGCGCATCTATACTAAAGGAAGCCATAATCTGTGTTTTGGCATAACAAATATTAACCACGGTTCTTAAGAAACAACAATTGCGGTTACCATGGAACAACAACCCCAATGAATAGCAATCACACTTGGAGGTAAACCGTGGACAAATAGACAATAGTACTGATTTATAAATACATAGCACTGTTACTCTGTAAACGAACAATAATGGTAATCTGTAAGGAACAACAATGTTATACAATAATATCAATCTGTAAAGGAACAACAATGCGATATAAATTCAGAATGAACAGCATAATGTTCCAGTTGCAGAGGATAGCATTACTATTCAAATATGAGTGAAATATAATAGATCCAATACATGAAATAATAAGGAACAACACATTACTAAACAAAGTAGATAAGAGAAATCAAACCACACACGACTTGGAATTGGAAAATAATGGTACAGGAAGCAAGTGATCCACCAGGGTCAGGCCCTTAGCCTCTAGGGACGCACTACTGTGATTACTCCAAAATCAAAGACAGAACAATAACAGAGTCTATGTATTAATCATCAAAACAGAGTTACAATAATCGCTCTTTAAATAAATTCAATGATCAAATTTTAAGTTACAATAGTGAATTTCATAAAACAACAATAATCCGCCCCTTGGGCTAGCAACAGTATCCCTCTTTATAGCAGCCAGGCAGAAATACCAAAGGTACAGATATTCTTTAAGGTAGTGATCCCTCAGGATCAAAGGATCCTGAGGGATTCACCATATCGTTATTTCTCAGTTATCTCTTCGTTCTCTTGCACCGATTTGGTATCTCCTCTTCCTTTTCCTGGCTTATGTGCTCCGATCTGGATTGCCTCATTTGGATGCGGTTCCCTGTCAAAGGGACAGCAGTTAATTTCGTCTTGTATTTTCCTTTGGAATGGTGATCTTCCACTTTCTTCCTTTTCTGCATAGGAAAAAGTAATAATTAGTCATTTTACGTTAGTCACAAATTCTTCTAAACTTTATCATAATCATTCACTATATGCCCATTTCATCATGTAAAGAAGTTATGAATTAAGGGAAAAGATAACAAAATAAGTGGCAATTACATACCTTCTCTAATTCTCAACACCTATAAATTCCTACAATCATCTATTATCCCTCCCTTGGCTTCTTTTTCCTTCCAACCTTTCCTTTGGCATGTTTTTCTTCTTGCTAGACTATCTCCTATAGCAAAACAAAGATTGATGTAATAGTTCACAATTCACCTTCAAAACTTGCACATATTTGCATCCAACTCATGATTCACCTTCTTTGATGTGTTACAATGCCCTAAGAATGGAATTTAGAAATAGAGAGACAAAGTATATTCCTTGACCTAGATCAGTATAGAAATTTCTTCTTTCATGTAGAATTAGGGTTTACTATTTGCAATATTTTTGCTTTCCTTGCATAGTAGAATAGCTATGTTTTCATTTCATTACATTTAATATGGTTGGCCTTCATTTATTGCAATTAGCATAGGTTTACATGTTGTCTTTCATTTCCTAAAATTTAAAGTTTTTCATGTAGCATAGAATAGTTAGAATGGTCTTTGTATAACCAGATTCTTTCTCAGTAACCTATATAAAAGTTAGCGAAAGAAACAGATAGTGCTTGTTGCACATATAGTGTTGACCCCTCTTAAGTTTTTATTAATTCCAGATTGACAATTAAATTTAAGACCCTTGGGAGTTGCAGCATTTTTTCTACAATACTGAGCACCATCACACCATCCTCAATGTTTTGTACCTAAACAAAAATATCAACAATGTTTTATACCCGAGCACAAAATTCAATTGTGTTCTATACCCGAGCACAAAATTCAATACTGAGTTTTATATACTAACTCTTTTACATTTAATTACATAGTAAAGAAAAATGGGTAAGATACCTTCATTTAATCATCCCTTTTTCAAAATGGCCTTATATGGTTCACATTGCTTCCATTGCACCTTTACCTACTAGATCACTTGATTCTATAGAACGATCTCCTCCTATGTCCATCCATGTCATCCATTGGGCTCAGTGCCCCTTCAAGGAAAAAAATTCATCTCACTACTTTCCGAGACACACCTGCCACATCTTTGATCCCAATTAGTGTGCTCATGATTCTTTAAAAACCAATTCATTTTTCAATTCTAGCATTCCCTTCTCTACTTCATTAGTCCTTTGGGAAATCAGTCCTCTTCCATGAACTCACTCACCTTCCAAGTTCAAGAATCCCCTTCTCTACTTCCTCAATCCCTTGCACAATCCATCCCTTGGTAAGGCTTCCTCACATAGGAAGAATCTTCTTAGCCAAGCCATACACTTTCCTTTTTTTAATAACATAGCACATGTTTCATGGAATGCCTCATGGTGATCAATGCATTTCATAGGGTTCCAGTGTCACCACAATAGCCGAGTTCCTAATTTCTTCAACTCTAGTGTGTTGTTTCTATGTACATTGATATTATTTAGTTGATGTTATGTTCCTTGTAGTTAGCCTCATGTATTTGTGTTGGACAATCCATTAGTTCTTCTACATCACAAGCAAGAGTTGCATCATAATAATTTTAGATCAATTCAAGCATATCTTCATCAAAATATTTATTTATGAAGTTAACCATAAAATTTTAAATCGATTTCAAATCATAACTTAAATAAAGAATTTATTAATATGGTAATTGATACTTGTCTCTATAATTACTCTTTACTTCCTTGACTTTGCAATCACTAGGTTCCATGTAAACCCCATAGTTCCACATAGTCTTTATCTCCATCTTTATTGAATGAGCTTCATGCAATCCATTGTTAGGCACTACATGAATGTAGAGCACGTCTCCACCTGTTAAGTGTTGGGTCAAGAAAAAGGTATGTTTTCTCCTTGGTAATAAGCTTTTTTTAGCACTCATCCTCACATGATTATCTTTGTTTATGAATAAAAGTAGAGGAAATAACAGCTAAAGTTGGGTAAAAATAATCAGTAACAAATTACAGGAATCTAAGTAGGAAAAACTGATTTTTACTATCTTTATGTGCAGAAGGTGTGAATTGGACAATAGTTGTTCAGTCAACAGAACAACAGCATCTCATAAAGGAAAAAGAGAGTGTCAGAGGCAAGGCAGAACAGCAGAAGACCGGGCAAACTAATGCTATTTTATGACGGAATTAAATCGAGTATTGTGAAATCCTCAGGATCCCCTGATCCTAAGGTTTCGCTTTTATCTATTTACTTTTTTTATTGTTATATATAAGGCCAAAAGGCAAACTGCATGACTAATTCAGAAATTCACAGTTTATAATTATTCTTTTGGACATATAATATTCTTACTTTGGTGATGCTATAACTCTGTTATTCATTTTAATGAAGAAGATTGCGTTTAAATCATAATTATATTCTGAGTGTCTCATAGCGGAGACTAATGGCGATTCTAGGCCTATTCAAGAGAAGATCTACTGTTTCACCTGTGCTATAATACTTTCTATTTATTCTTTACTGTCTATTAATGTTAAGTTAATATCATTTTGATTATCGTGAGGATTGTCGATTCCAATTTGATCTTATTGTTCATTCGAGATTTAGATTTAGCCATGTGTTATATATGAGTAATGCTTTTGGTTGAATTGGTTATGCATTAGATCGTTGATTCATTCCAGGTAATGTTATCATAGATTTGAGAGGTAGAATTGATTGTTTTCCGTAATATGCTCATATATTTATTTGCTATTATCATTTGTTGTTCAATTATCAGTTGTTGTTCAATTAGGATTTGTTGTTCAATTATTATTTGTTGTTCAATTGTCACAGTTCTCTTTAATGATTGAGTGAGTTAGTTTCAATTCCGTTTAAGATTGCCGAGTGTGATTCTTTACAGTTGCATTCAGATTCCTTTTCTTTCATAATAGCTTAAGTAGAATTGCAAAGTATGTTATGAATTTCTTTCGGAGTTACTTCTTTCATAATTGTTCGGATTGAGTTTGAAGAGATAGTCATTAGAAATTGCAATGATTTATTATTAGTTAACCTCTGAATTCACTGCATATATAGTGTTGACACTCTTGAAATAAAAAGACTTGCCTTGGGTTGACAATTAATGTAGGAATTAAGCTTGCCTGTAAAAAGACATCTTAGTGCACCAACATTTTGGCATCATTGTTGGGGAGAGTGTTTCAAAGTGATTTCCTTTTTATCCTGTTGCAAAATAGTTGGGTTTTAAAAGTGGGAGGTAAGAACCTGTGTACCTAGCAAGTAAAGTGTTGCTTACCAGCCCACTTTTCAGCAAAGGCTTAGAGGTTAAATAGGAATAGGTTTTTATGAATGACTAGGAATAAAAAGATAGAAAAAGATCAAACCCCCTCCCTAAATCCACAAAACCCAAGGGATTGATGAACCTTGGGAGAACGACCTTTATAGATGAAATTGTAAGAAAATCAAAGTCTCAAGCATCAGTATGATTTTGGGTTGTATCTGGAAAAAGTCCTACTATAATCCCTCAAGCAGAAGGCTCACTGTCTGCAGCTTACGCTAAGATTCAAAGCCAAATTGGAGGATCTGAACAGAGTCTTAAGGTTACAACAAATTTACATTTTGATCCTCTACAAGAGGGGAAGTTGTGTAACTTAAGAGAATGAGAGGGAGAAACCAGTGGAACTGCTAAGGCACGACCTCATTTGTGGGAACAAGGATCTCTTGTGATTCCAGATCTAGGCAGTACTGCAAAACCAACCCGCATTGCTAATCCTCCACTTATTGAAAAAGCACCCACTGAAATCTCTAAAGGATATTGGCACATCTTTGACCAAATGGAAAATCAACCACCTCAAGGTCAAACCTCGACACTGGAATACCCCATAGTCGACCAAGTAGTTGATGCCCCCATGAAGGCTATTCCTCTACAGAGCATCCCAACTTTTCATGGGATGATCACAAATGATCCTGATGCCTTCCTGTTTGAATTTGATGTCCTCTACAGAGGGTATGACTACACCACTGACCCTCAAAAGCTAAAATTGTTCCCTTCTACTCTGAAAGGAGCAGCTTTATGATGGTTCATGGTTTTGGGTGGACATACTATTAATTCTTGGGATGATATGAAGACTTCCTTCCTCACAAGATATTAGGACTTTTGTAAGACTAGGGAGCTAAAATATGAAATCTTTAAGATGGCTGCAAAGGATAATGAAACTCTAGAAGAATACGTCAAACGGTTTCATTATAACTTGCAGAGATATCCAGACACCACCTTACCAAAAGAATTCCTAAGAGCTATCTTAATTAAAGGAATGAAAGAAGAGTGGAGAGAAACTTTAAACTATATGGGGAAAGGAGATATTTCTCAAGAATATTAAGATGAAATCATTCGCTTGTGTATCAGGGGTTCGTGAGGAAGCACACGTACAGGAGCAGGAAGCCGAGATCCTATGAGTAGGGGAAACAAACCACATAGTGGAGGCGTAACGCGAATGCAAATAGGTAACCTCCTGGAAGATTTCAAGACATACATCTTGGGCACCCTCACAACGCAGTTGGACATCCTACTGGCTAAATAGAAACAAGCCTTAGTAGAACAAAACTTGGCCATTTTTTGCCCACGTTGTCGAAAGAAGCAAAGCCAACGGGAGTGTCCATTAGACATGGTTCAAACATGCGCTATATGTACCAAGGATCATGCTACTGAACAATGTCCATCACTGCCAAGGGTGAAAGTAGTGTTCAAGGAACCAGAAGAAGAGACACAGGTAGCATATCTAATGAGCCAGCGTCGACAGTGGCAAGCCAAACCTACACGTATGTCACAATATGCATCTCAATTCTTTCCTTCTTCAAAGTTTAATCAGGAACAGAACCTTGGGGCAGCATGGCAAGGCCAATCACCTTACTCGAATTGGAAACCTCAGCCATTCCCTATGACATTGTGGTTAAATCAATCCTTTCCAAGTAATGGTTGGCCAAATGCTCCTTTTACTCCTGTTTGGCAAGGTAATCCCTATCCATCCTAGTGGCCTGCCTCCACTTCTCAAAATCTGAACTAGTCTACAAATTGGCAGCGACATTTGAGAATATCCAATACTCCTATAGGGGCAGGTCCTCAAACTCAACCTGCATTATCTACTCCTTATCCATTACAGCAAAATATTCAACCTCTTTTGTGCCCTCAATTGTTAGCTCAACCGAATCCAAATCCCAATAATAGACCAGTTCAACTGGTGAAGATTGTTGAAAGCTCAGACTGTGAGATTGAACTAAAAGAATGTAATGAACTAAGATTGAGGTTAGGACGTATCATCACCCCTAAGGAAAATAGGGACCAGCCATCAATTGAGATCAAAACACCACCTGTACATATACCACCACCTGTAATTGATACTGAGATAAAATAAGGAGAAGAGACAGATCAGCATAAAGATCCTGAGGAACTCATAGTCACTTCTCCCCCGTTCCCCAAAAGGTTAACAATACCTAAGTTGATTTTTTACCCAGATTTTGATCTTGTAGGGGAACTAAAAACTATTTGTATAAAAATTCCATTCCTCCAGGCCATCCAAGACATTCCCATCTATGCTAAAAAAATTAAAGGGCTATGTGTAAAGAATCATGTGAGGAAAGAAAATACTTCACCCACCATTCATGTTGTAGGAACCTTATCTGATTTACTCTTGGGAGGGGAAACTCTAGTAAAGTATGAAGATCCTAGGAATCCCATAGTGACAGTTCAAATATATGGATGTTCTTTTCCCAATACCCTAGTTGATATGAGTGCAGCCATTAACATTTTAACAGTAGAAAGTTTTCAAGCACTTGGTATTACAGCCTTAGAACCAACCACCACCTTACTAGAACTTGTTGACCGTTCAGTGGTAAGGCCATAAGGAACTTTACAAGAGATTACAGTTTCTATTGATTCATGGGAGTATCCAATAGATTTTCTTATTAAAAACCCAAAGAGTCAACTAGATGGGAACCCTCTGATTCTGGGCCACCCTTGGCTGGCGACAGTTGATGCATATATAGGCTGCTGAGAGGGCAGCATGACTATTACAAAGGGGGATGCTGTAAAAAATATTGTTTTATATCCTCCTTCCAAACCAAGTCTTCCCATTGTAAAAATATGTAAACAACCACCAGCATACCTGGAAGAAAGCATACGTTCACCACTCACAGTAGCAGAGGCACTTGAATTCAAAAATCAGACAGAAGATGACATTATCAACAACTTTATCAATCAACCAACTAATGTGAGCAATGTAAAGTGTCAAATGTTAAAAGCAATTTTGGATAATGAAGCCTTGGAAGATCCCTTGAAGGATACCGATGATCAACACATCTAGACGACTGTTGTTCATAACAGCAAGACTGTGGAAATTGAACCAAGAGAAGTTTTAAACATTAATGATAGCCTGGATAGTGATCAGCATCAAAAACTCATTCAGGTCTTGCAAAAATATAAAGGGGATTTTGCCTGGGATTATCCCAACATGAAGGGTATAGACCCATAGTTGTGTACACATCACATCTATACCAAAAAGGATGCTCGTCCTATTCGGAAACCTCAGCAAAGATTGAATCCGCATCTTAAGGACATTGTGAAAGAAGAGTTACAGAAGCTACTGGATGTGAATTTCATTTATCCTATTTCATATAGCAATGGGTTTCTCCATTGGTGGTCGTCTCCAAGAAAAATGGGAAGTGGCATATCTATGTGGATTACCAAGATTTGAATAAGGCAACACAGAAATATCACTTCCCTCTTCCCTTTATTGATCAGGTCCTTGATACTTTGGCAGGGAAGTAGTTCTTTTCCTTTCTAGATGGCTTTAGCAGCTACAATCAGATTCAAATGCCCCTAAAGATAAATACAAAGCAAACTTCACCTGTCCCTGGGGTACATTCACTTACAGAGTGCTACCATTTGGCTTACGCAATGCCCCAGCCACGTTTCAAAGAGATGTACTCAGCATTTTTGCCAACCTGAAAAATGAAGGAATTGAGGAATATATGGATGACTTTACTCCATATAGGGATGACTTTGATCAAGCATTGCAAACATTAGAAAAGGTTTTAGAACAATGCATTACTACCAGGTTATGTTTAAGCAATGTCAAGTGTCACATGATGATGACCGAAGGCGTAATCTTGGGACATTATATTTCTGCAGCAGGGATACAGGTAGATCCAGGAAAAATAAAGGTAATTCTTTTACTACCTACGCCCTATACTCATACAGAGGTATGTAGCTTCCTGGGATATGCAGGCTATTATTACAGGCTTCTTAAAAACTTTTCACAAATTGTTGCGCCTTTAGATGCTTTAACTGAAAATGTTGATTTCAAGTGGTCTAACAAATGTGACATAGCTTTTACAGGTTTAAAGAAACTAGTCTTGACAGCACCAGTATTACATGGACCAAACTGGGAGCTACCTTTTCACATATCCACGAACACATCAGATGTAGCGATAGGTGTTGTCCTCGATTAGGAGGACGATAGAAAACCATATGCTATATATTATATTAGCAAAAATCTTACTGCTGTGGAGATCAATTATACAGTAACAGAAAAAGAATTCTTAGCTGTCATTTATGCCATAAACAAATTTAGACATTATCTAATTGGCTACTAAGTTTTTATGTATACTAATCACTTTGCCATTTGGTATTTAGCTAACAAACATATTACAAATGGTTAAGTGACTCGTTGGCTATTTCTCTTGGAGGAGTTTGACATCACTATCAAAGATAGTCTGGGGAAGGAAAACCCAGTCGTTGATTTTATGTCCCAAGTTTCGAAGGTAAATGATCCACTGGAAGTAGACGACCAATTTCCAGATGAACATTTGTTTTCCGTAGTAGTCAAGATGCCATGGTATGCAGATGTGGCAAATTATATGGCAGTGGGGAAGCTGCCCAGGAATTTGACAGCAAGGGAGAGGAAACAGATCGTTAAGTGCCCAATTCTCTTGGATTGGTGGATATCTTTTTCACACAGGGTCCAATATGTGTATACGCAGATGCATTCGCGAGGATTAGATTTATGACATCTTGAAGGCTTGCCATGATGAGCCCTATGGGGGACATTTCGCAGATCGAAGGATAGGGCATAAGGTACTACAGACGGGTTATTATTGGGCCACTATTTTTAAAGATGCTAAGAAATATGCCTAGGCTTGTGATTGCTACCAAAGGATGGGTCGGCCTGGCCAATTTGATGAAATGCCGCTATAGCCCCAACTAGTCATAGAACCCTTTGAATGATGGGAATTGGATTTTGTTGGCCCATTCCATCTGCCATCAAATCAGAAAGCCTACATATTGGTTGCCATAGATTATGAGACGAAATGGGTGGAAATAGTAGATTTACTAAGAGCTACAGATGAAGCCATGATTAACTTCCTCTTTGGGCTATTCGTGTGGTATGGTTTACCACGAGAAGTGATAACAGATGGGAGAGGGAAATTTGTAGGACACAAGATTACATCCACTCTCAAAAATCATCACATTACACATAGGATCACTTCCGTGTATCATCCGTAGGCAAATGGGAAGGTCGAAAGCACCAATAAGGTCATTGAAGCAATTCTAACCAAGACAGTCTCAACACATCGGTAAGGCCTTGTCCTACCGCACGACTTGGAGGAATACTACTGGATACTCTTTGTACCAACTCATGTTCCAAAAAGAACCTATTTTTCCGATTGAATTTGAAATAAATACTCTAAGAACGGCTCAGGAAGTGGGACTGGATCTAACAGAAACCCAAACCAAGCGACTTCAACAAATCAATGAACTAGACGAGTCTTGACTGCTTGCTCTGCAATGGACTGCAATTATTCAGTAGCAAGGGGAAAAGTGGCATGACAACCTTATCAAAAAGAAGACATTTCAAAAAGGGGATTGAGCACTCCTCTATGACTCCAGATTCCAGGATTTTCCGTGCAAGTTGCAAACAAGATGGATCGGCCCTTAAGAAATTCAAGAAGTACATAACAATGGTACTCTCACTTTGACAACCATTGACGAGTCTAGCCATTCTTTCAAGGTGAATGGGCATCAGGTGCGTCTCTACCACAAACCACTCACCAAGGAGTCTTTCTGTTGGCAGGTATGTGAGGACCCCTCCATACAAATTTTAGCTACAGGGAGTGATGACCCGGCAGCTTTTCTTTCGTAAAATTGTGATTTATTTAAATTGTAAATAATGCATACCTTATTTTTTGATTGATTACAATTTAGTTAGGCATCCCCATGTAAATATGAGATTTTTCTTGTTTTCGGTGTTTGGTACGTGTTATTCAATCGATTGAACGATTGTTGTTCAATCAATTCAACAACACTTATGTTTGTGTGTGTGTTGTTATTCAATCAATTAAACAACACTTATTTTTATGTTTATATTATTGTTCAAACATTGAACGATTGTTGTTCAATCAATTGAACAACACTTTTTCATTTTTTATTTTACTATTCAAATGATTGAATGATTGCTGTTCAATCAATTGAACAACACTTTTGAATTTTTTTTCTTCTTTTCAATAGTACTCCCATTTGAATAACACTCTTACAATCCAACATGCATGGTAACTTATGTTATATATTCACTATATTATATTTGTCCAATCACTTTATGACAGTCATTAATACTTACCGCCAATTATGCATTTGTTACTAATACCACTTCAAGTGAAAATCTTTTGACATAATGATTTAAACATATGTTTTTTAATTTTCGTCCATTTCACCTTTGATACGTGTATTGCTTTAATTTCTTTGTCATAAATCGCATCGCTTTTATGGATCGGTTGCCAGCATTTATGAATTACCAATTCTTTCTCTTGCTTTACACATGCTTGGAAGACGTGGATTCCCTTTTCTCATTGGAGGGGGGATGGTCTACATATGAATAGCATGTGTGATAGTTATGGATAATTAAGTGATAATTATTAAATTGATTTACAATTAAAGGACTGCATTATGATTGTGTATGTGTAATAATTATCAAAGTATTTCTGGTTGGAGAAAGGAAGGAAACCATTATGGATGGCATGCAGATTGATTATGAGCATGCATCACATATTGTTGACAAGACAAATGACTTGACTGTATATGTTGTCAATTCCCAAAACAACGTCATTTTCCTGTCAATTGCTTTAACGTTCTTTGTTGTTGTTCTAAACTGTGAAAGTGCATGAGAAGTGCAAGCGAGTGAACCAGTCACAAGAAAATAAATCCATGGGAGGAATAGCTATCCAAAATGAACCCACAGTGCTCATGGTAACAGACCAGGCTCGTGCAATTTTTGAACGTGCTGGCTGGCTGCAATATCTAAATAAATTGCAGGTATTTCACAAAGAGATGACACTCGAATTCCTGCAGAATTTGCAAAATGGCAGCACTAAATTAAGAGGAAAGGACATAATGGTCTTCGAAGCAGTCATAGCCGAAGTCACTAGACTTCCAGCTGAGGGAACAAAATGGACAGACAAACATGTCCTTCTGCACAATGAGATTGCAGTGTTCCAGGGCCCAGGCGAGCAATTGGTGTGAAAAGGGAAAGGGATTCACCCTTTAGCATTAAGATAGACATGGTAGGAATTGGCAGGCATTATGCAATGGTACATCACATGTGACGTCATCAAGATGTGGTAAAGCCCCACCAACTCAAATTGTTAGCCATCCTAAAATAGAAAATTTCAGTTAATTTGTTGTTTATTTAAATTCCCTATTGCATGATGTCGTTCATCAAGTTAGGAAATCTAAGGACCCACACAGAGTCATTAGTCATTATGGACAGATAAAATTGCTTATCATGCATGGACTGACCCAACAACAGCTAACCTGGGATAATATTGTAAATCCTACTCTGGCCCCACCTCTAGAAAACCCAACAACATAACAGCGAGGGCCAAGAACCCCAAGTCCAAGAAGGACACTGAAGAGAAAGAATTCCATTGTGCCCTTGAACCCAGCAAAATGTAGGTGCTCTGTGCGGGTGAAGTCCTAGTGACATAGCCCAATTCAAACAAATGAGGTCAGGCCATCTCACACACCACCTCCAAGTCCGCAAAATGCCCCTTTGCATGACTATGAGGAAGAGGTGGCCAGGGTATTGAAAAACATGGGGATATCTGGTGAGGGAAGAGAAAAATCTGAGAATATTGAAGGACATAATTGTACCCCCAATTAGTTTGCCTCTGTTGACAGCCCTAGTTATGATCAAACCCTACCATTTACTGATTTCTTGGAAGAACAGAGGGAACCGGTCCCTTCTGTGGAAAAAACCCTTGAAGCCAAGGTGCATGAAGAGGAAGCCATTAGAGAAGAAAATCAAAAAGTAGATATCGGTCAAGTGGACCCCCCAGCTAAAGAAAATCCTACAAATGAAACCCTGAGAGATGAAAATCAACCAGGTAATGCTAATTTTTCTAATTCCCCTGAGGACGAGGCCTACCCAGAATAAAACCCAGAGAATGATAATTCCTCAGGAAACACCATTTTATTGGGATCTCTTGAGAGAAAAAATCATGACGAAGAAGAGCTAGAAGGTGAGGCTCCATCGAGAGATACAGTTCCAATTGAAACCGTCCCTGAGGTTTGTGATGTTGCACTCATGGCCTAGGGCAACCCCTCCTTCCAGACCTAGTCACAAATTTAAAAAAAAATAGTGTTTTTTCCCTATACGTGACATTTCCCTGAGCTAAACGCGTGTATACGCAGGTCTGTGTATACCCAACCCACGTATATGTATAAAAACACTTAAAAAATAATAAATCTCCTTAATTTCGGGCGAAGATCACGGGTTTTACCTATTGATCACATGTTAGTGCTCGTGGCCCAACTGTTCCCAATGAATTCCCAACTAAAAAACTACTTTGGGAGCAATATAAAAAGGCTTCTATGGGAAGGCCAAAGCGAGGAGAGAAGAGAGAGAAAGATTGCTATGTTGAGATTTCCCTGACCAAGTCTGAAGATCCTTGTGCCTTCTGCACTTCCCCCATCCTACAGGAAACCCTTGTTTCCTTGTGTGTGTTGATGATTTCATACTACTTGAGAGATCATGGAGTAAGTCATGGAAGGAGTTTGTTAAAGGCTTGAGACTGGACGAATCCAAGAGACGATTCCGCTTGAAGCCTGCGAAAGGACGACTCAGGTGAAATTGTTCCTTTTCTGTACTTTCTTTGTCTATAATAAAAGAAACACATGTCTTTGTTCCTGATATAAATCTTCTTCATGTTATGATATTCATGTTATGATTCATATGTGATCGATTGTTTAATTGCATAACTAACTACCTTTCCTTATAATATGAAGATGGTTTCTTTATGATGTTTAGTCCATATACTTGTTACCGGGAATAGTGTCCACTTGGATGTTGCTATTCCCACTAAGACTGGTAGCTATCTTAGAAAGAAACAAGTAAAGTCTACTTTCGTTTTCCTTTATGAAAATATACAAGAGGGGAATCAAAGAGACCAACCTTAGTCTTGCGCTTGATTTCCTCTCCTTCCTGATAGAGCTTTGCCACTTCTTCTTCGTATGCCCAAATTCAAAGAGCACCTATGGAATCACAGCAAAATACTAATATCGAAGAACAAAGATATATATTCATAAATAACATAGGACCAGGTGTGTGTTAACCATACAATTGCATATATAAACAAGTACACAAGAATATGGAGGAAAACTTGAATAGCTTTATTAAGATGAAAAGTAGCAAGAGGATTACAACCATATGTTCTGACCAAGCATCATCCTCCAGCTAGAAAGCCCTTCTTCACCTCAAGTAAAGCTTAGATCACCCAACACTATGAATATACACCAGAAAACCAACAGAACTTCTCTATAAGATACAAAATTCCAGCCTCTGGATCTGTGTGATGAGGGATCCATATATAGATGATTATAGGGAGGTGAGTCATCTTCTAGGGTCTTTATTAGTGTCCTCTCTTTGATAGTTCCTGCTTCCACTTGGAGAATGATGATATCTTACTCATCCCTGGTCGAAAACAAAGAGGCAAGTGTCAGAGGGGAAGCTTC
>APFE031143364.1:0-21217 GCA_000404065.3 Pinus taeda | reverse complement strand
CCAGGTAAGATTTGGAATTTTCCAATCATGGCAGTGTCACAAGGATGGCTAATAGAATCTCTCTTCGCAGATGTTCCTTGAAGGGGTAAACAATCATATGGGGGTGAATGATCAGCTAAAAACATAGTGGAGGTGATGATGAGAACACGACCAAGGCTCAAAAGTTGGCGATAATGCATTCACAATGGTTATTTATCGGTTAATTTTTTAATGAGCTTAAACGCTGGGAGAAAAATTTTCTCATGACTTATGTTTATTTTTTAACGAGCTTGAACTATGCGCTAAAACTACTCGTGGAGGGTTTATTTTTTAACAAGCTTGAACCCTGCGGTAACATTGCTTACCAGTCGTATGATAAGAATGTCTCATTCAAGATGCCATTTTTTATGGGGCTTGCACCTTTTGTAAGCTTTTCCCCAAAGCCCCTTGCATGCAAGCTAGGAATGACCAACTACGCCCCTCTACTTAACTACTAAGATCACTACCAAGGCTAGGTAGGAAAATTTTACCTTTACTTTGCCAGTGCCCAGGTGGCCCCTGCAAAGATGAATGGTTTCGGCCACTCACCCAACCTAGGCGGTTGAAGTCAGTGGAATCATAGAGCTAACATTAGTTGTTCGTTTCTCGCTTGCTTACAAGAGGTTTGCATGCCCCCAAGTATAGCGAAAAATTCCCAGGTTACCATGAAAGTTCCATCCGCGTAGCAGACAGAAAGCTCCCTTGGCGATGTCTACCGAAATAGACAAAGGGGAGTGGTGTAGAGATACTCCACTCACATAACTTTAACGAAGGTATATTATTCCAGCTTGATCCCATTTTCCTGTAAGGACGGGTTCGTCAGACTAGTCATATATCCTCTGTGGAAACCCACTCTATACCCAAGGTTTTCCTGTCGAAACAGACCAGGGTGCATGCCCCCTGGGTTTCAGTCACATCCTTCTGAATCACTCGCACTCATCAGGTGGACAGTCTGGGGATCGATGAGACATTCCTTGCGTGAAAACACCATTTATTGATGGCATTTGACTATTTGTGATGTGTGAACCAGGGAATGACATTTGGTCCACGATCTTGACCATTCTGCCTTCGTGCGGAAAACACATTACTCTAAAGAGTGAGGAGACGATGGCTCCCACGCAATCAATATAGTCACGTCCAAGGAGTAGATTATAATCCAAGGGTCCTTGAACTACCATCACGTTCATGTGAATGGTTTTCCTTCTCAAAGTAATGGGCACATTTGGAAGGATCTGTAAAGGTTGACTGGTTCCTTTGTTGAAGCCTGTCAAATTTCTCATTTCAGGCAAAAGCGATGGCAAACCAAGTGCTTTCCAAGCAGTTGAGGAAAGGATACTCATATAAGCCCCTTCATCGATGATGGTACCAGCCATGACCATTCTGTAGGCTTGTACAATGATTCTGAATGGTACACTAGCTGGTAAACGGGGTCTGCCTAGTAGATTCCAGTTGAAGGAAACAACTAGGTTGCTTGGTGGTGGGGCCAAATAGATGACCGGATATGACTCTGATGAAATTCCTTCCTGCAATAAAGGAACAGAAGCACTGCTCCCAAGTTCATCGAAGTCTGTGTTGATGAAAATAATTTGAACGGTGTCGTTCTATTTCTCTTCAGTGACGGTATCATCTGAAGATGAACTCTCTGAAGGAAAGACCGGGTCAACTACCGTCTTGACCTTTTGAATTTCATCTGGTATGGATTTAGAGGGTTCATTTTCAATGATAGATGCTTTGGCCAACCACAATGACGGGCCAGTCGAATTTTCAACCAGTGGAGGACTTGGCAAGAGTTTTTTATATCCATGAAGAAGCCGTAGTGGTGAAGCAGGACGGTCATCCAAAAATCTTTTAGCTTCGTCAAGGAAGGGACAATGGTGGACGGCGTGATTGCCTTCACACAATTTACAAGGAAATCTGGGATTCCTTTTTTGTCCAGGTGCTTCACTTTCATTGGTTGATGGTGTGCATTCAACATGATCGTCAGAGGTTGACGCCACCAGATTGTGCAAACGAGGAGACCAGTCCCTTAAGATCCGAGGGATGCAGGGACAATCTAAGTGATAGTGGTCTCCATTGCAAATGACACAAGGAGATTTAGGTTTCGACGGTGCGGTGTGAGGATTTTCGCTAGATGATTCTTGGTTACCCCCTTTGGATTTTGGTTCCTTTTTCTTCTTTTCCTTTTTCTCTTTCTACTTCTTCTTCTTCTGAGTCACTTGATTTTTAGCTTTATCGGATTTATCAAGAGAAGAGGAAGGAGGAGAGGGAGAATCAGAAGAAGTAGAAGGTTGGGAGGCAACTCTAGTGTCATCTAGTTGCTGACTTGACTGTTAAGGAATTACGGGATTCTGAACTACAGAGGTAGAGAAGAACCAGACAGGTAAACCAATTGTCAACCCTAGAAGTGACAAAGTAGCCATATGGGGTGCACCAACATCTCCCCAAGAGGAGAAGGGACTAGGATTTCCTCCAAGGGGAAATCCTTGGTTGGTAGACTCCATTTTCTCAACCTCAAGACCAACGGGGGAATTTGTGATGTTATTCTGATTAAAATAAATTTTAGACACTTTGACACAACTTGTTTTTTCAATTTTAAAGAGTCGAGAAAAAACAAAAGATGACTCTAGTCGCCTTCGATTTTTATTGAGCCTGAAGTGACAAGTGCTCAGAAGACCTTTTCCTTTAAGGAGTCTGAAAAGGAGCAAAATGGACTTCTCTAGAGATCTAGGCAGAGAGGATTACCAAACCAATTGCAAAACTGCAGAATACTTTTTACGGTACGGTAGTCAATCTTCCTGAATGTTGTGTTCAGTGCATTGTGATCGATAGGGCGGAAAACACGGCTTCCTAAGGATAAATGATGCAGCCTATTGTGGTCTCCCAATATATACTCAACGGTACATGGGAGCACAAGTTCGTACTGGCACTTGTCGTCTCAGAGTGGAGGAATCACCCAACCAACACTAAAAATAATAGTTACCAGGTTTTACGACACCGGAATATGTCTCTAGCCTAGACCTCTAGATGTTGTGCATTAGGTTCTAAAGCGTTGTTAGATTCATTAAATTTATTTTAAGTTGATCTTGCTTAAAAATTTGCCTTTCAAGTTCACTGTGTGATGTGTATACAATTCCTAAAATGCAGTCTAAGATGATAAATAAACGTTTAATCTTCTTTTGGCAATGAAAATCCTAACTACTAAGGCAAGAAAGTTAAGAATCTTTCAACAAAGAGCACAGATCACACGCTAAATGCACTGTCCTAAATCAAACCAAGAAATCTAAATGAAAATGCACATGCATGTATTTGTTTTTAGCCTTCTTAATGTATGAATGATGATAAGAAAGCTAAGTGCAAATATGAATAATTTTCAAAGCGAAAATACTCAACAAATTTCTTTTCAAAATGAAGTGAAGGTAAGAGAGACACTTTGCAATTTTGAAATGAAATTGCTTTTCGACACTTTAAAAACTACTAATTCAAATCATATCCAATAGTAAGTATGTAATCGACTATCAAAGAACAATGGGATTGTCTTCTAAAACTGAAAACGATACTTTCAGATTAAGAAACGACAGTTCAACTATGCTACTTCTTTGTAAAAGAGAACTGAAAATGACGCACAATACATAAAAACACTTACAGTTCTTTGCACTATAGAGGCAGAATGATGTAAGAGAAGGGGGTTTTCACAGAGATATATTGACCACAGACAACAAAACTCTTGAATAGGGCTGAAAATAGTGAGGGAAAAACCAAAGTCTGAAGGTAAAGTTAACCTTCCTTGACCATCGCACCTGTCACACATTGAATTCAGTATGAAACGCACCTACTGCAATCGGGAAGTGCAATGCATACAGACTGCCTTGAAGGCAGGGTGCGATGGTACCAGTGTGAGACTTTAAATGTGTTTTTGCTCACAATTTGCAATTCAGATCAGGGAGTTAGGCCAAGTAAGTGATGTTTAGTATATGTAAATCACATGGGTTGATCTAAGGAGGTTATTAGAGCCACCGCTTAGGGAAATTAGACTGTTTGCAGATTGATTGTTTAATTCATAAACAAAACCCAGAGATAGACTGAAGCAACATTGATGTACTTTGCATTTGTATAACAAATCGGCAGTCTCGAAGGCTTAGCTGGCTTTGGCTTCAGGCTCCGTCTGTACAGTTTATAAAAGAAACAAGATAGGATAATTAAACAATCTCTGAGTCAATCCTAAGTTGGAGTTTCCATTTTTGTTACCGCGGAATAGTGTCCACTCGAGTTCTATTCCACTAGACTATGGTGTTATCTTAGAAACAACAAGTAAGTCTACTTTTCACTTTCCTTATGAAATAGATAAGCGGAACAAAGGGCAACCTTGTCTGCTTGATTTCATGTGTTTTGATTCCTCACCTTTCCCGATAGAGGTTTCACTTTTCTTCGTTCTGCCCAGCTTCAAAGACAGCTGTGGTACCAAACATACTAATATTGAAGACAAAGGTCTAATTTCATAGATACACGGCAGGACATGTGTTAACCATAAATGCCATATATTAAGCAAACATACAGATATGGAGGGCAACTTGAATAGTTTATAGATATCAGGAGTAGCAAAGAAGGGGTTACAACCATTGTTCTGACCTTAGCATCATCCTCTAGCAAGAAAGCCCTTCTTCACCTCATGTAAAGCTTAGATCACCCAACACTATGAAGTTACACCAGAAAACCAACAACACTTCTCTACAAGATACAATATTCCAGCCTCTGGATCTCTGTGATGAGGGATCCATATATAGATGAATGTAGGGAGGTGATTCATATTTTGGGGTCTTGATTAGTGTCCTCTCTCTAATAGTTCTTGATTCTACTTGGAGAATGATGATCTCTTACTCATCCCTGGTTGAAAACAGAGAGGCAAGTGTCAGATGGGAAGCTTTTGGAAGATTGCATGATCTTCCACCTTGCAATTTGTCCCTGCCATTTGTCCATTCCCTACCATCATACCCTACATAGGGGCCATTCAGTATGCATCGCACCCTTTACACTAGGAAGGTGATATGAATCACACCCTCTGCACTGGGTATTCAGTATGGTCCAGTTTTGACCATTTCTGAGCACTTTTTAGTGGAGAACTTCTGGGAGATGATGTAATAAGCTGACCTTGTTCATTTAGGCAGTGAAGCAACACTTTTACGGACTTAGGAGCCCTCAGTTTATGGACATTTATGATTGGGGTTGAAGTGCCCAAAAATGTCTATAACAATGAGTCTAGGACATGTTATGGTTAGATCCAAATAGAATATTCAATGTCCAACTTATGAAGTATAATATGTACCATGAAATTTTTCTCCATGACTTTCTTGAGGCAAGAGACATGGAAAACGGGGTGGATCTTTGAAGTGGCTGTCAAAGCCAATTTGTAGGCAATAGAGCCAATATGTTGAATCACCTAATAAGGCCTATAAAAGTTTGGAGCTAATTTTTGGAAGCCCTTTTCTTTCAGAAACTTCTACTTATAAGGCTAGAGTCGAATAAACACTTGGTCACCCACCTCAAAATACCTTTTTGAGTGACAGTGGTAAGCCTGTTGCTTCATCTGATTTTGTGCTTGATTGAGATTATCCTTTAGAAGAGAAATAGTGGTTACTCAGTTCTAAAGCATATTATCAACTGTCTAAACTTTGGAAAATCCTAGAAAGTAATAAGTTGGCGAATGTGGGAGTCAAACATACACCAAATCATACGGTGTCATATTGGTTACTTCATTATAATTAGTATTATACCACCATTTTGCTAAGGGAAATCACTATACCCATTGATGTTTTTTGTCCAAATCAAAGCACCACAGGTAGGTCTCCAAACATTTGTTTACAGCTTCAGTTTGACCATATGTTTGAGAGTGATATGCTGTACTCATTTGGATTTGAATTCCATGTAGCTTAAATAAATCCTACCAAAACTTTCAAGTGAAGGTGGGATCGTGATCAAACACAATAAAAGTAGCCATGCCATGTAGTTTGAAAATTTGATCCATGAAGACTTATGCCATCAAAGCTAGAGTGAACGGGTGTGGTAAGGCACAAAAGTGGGCGTATTTAGAGAGGAAATCCACTACCACCATGACGACTGACTTGTTTCCTGATTTAAGGAGACCTGTAATGAAATTCATAAAGACATTTGTCCATATAGAAGCAGGTAGTGGCAAGGGTTGTAAGGTTCCTGATATCTTCATTGTTTCCCCTTTGTTGTGCTAGTAGGCATCACATTTAGCGAAATTGTAAGAATATCATATTTTATCCCTTCCCAAAAGGAGTGTCATGCCCAAGGATAAGTATTTTAAAATCCAAAATGTCCTACAATGGGTGAGGAGTGCAGTTATGCTAGGATGCATGGTTTGAGAGTGGAGTTAAGGGAGAGAACCACATGATCCTTATAACGAAGAATATCTTCCTTCCAACTATAACCCATTGGGGGGTTAGGATCCATTTGTAAACTTTGGACTAGCTAGGAAAGAGATGGATGGGGAAACCATTATTTTCATGCTTCCTCAATCCAAGATGGCATGGGAAAAGATAAGGATAAGAGGGGGTTTTCCTCATCAAATTTTCATGACAAGGAATCATCTACAACATTGTCTCAACCCTTCTTATAGAATATATCATAGTCATGGCCCAACATTTTGGTAAGCCATTTATTTTGCTACAGAGAGGATAAGAATTGATCCAAAAAATACTTTAGACTATGATGGTTAGTTTGGATCTCGAAACGTCGTCCAAGAAAGTATGGTCACGAAGTGTTTACTGCATGTAGGATGGCCATCATTTCTTTCGCATAAGTAGATTAAACAAAATAATTTCCACTTAATTGTTGGCTTATGAAGGTTATTTGTCTACCTTCTTGGATTAAGATTGCTCCAATCTCGGTCCTTGAGGCATCACACTCAATCACAAAAGGTTTTGTAAAATTTGGGAGGTCCAAAACCAAGGTGGAATATATGGCTTGTTTGAGATCCAAGAAGGCTTGTTGAGCTGCTTCTATCTAGAGGAATGTATTTTTCTTGAGAACATTTGTCAAAGGTTTGGCGATGCCTCCATAATTTCTGACAAATTTGTGATAGTATCCCATCAAACCCAAAAATTCCCATAGAATTTTCAAGGTTCGACGTTGTGGAAAATCTTGCATTACCTGAATTTTTTTTGGATCCAACCATACTCCTTCACGGCCCACAATGTGTTCCAAATACTCGACCTCTTCCATTCGAAAATAATGCTTGACAATTTGGAAAATAATTTAGTATTGTTCAAAAGTTGCAATACCTAATCACATGTTGAAGATGTATTTCCCATGTTTTGTTGTAGTTGAGTATATCATCAAAAACAACCAGGAAAAACTTTCTGAGATATGTCTTGAGAAGGTGATTCATGATATTTTTAAAGGTGTATGGAGCATTACAAATACAAAAGGGCATAACCAAAAATTCATAGTGGCCTTCATGGGTTATGAAAGTTGTCTTGGGAATGTCTGCTACTTTCACTTTGATTTGGTGATAGCTTGAATGTAGATCCAACTTAGTAAAGAATTGGGCACCATGGAGTTCATCAAGGAGATCCTTGAATACTAGAATAGGAAACTTATCCTTGATGGTGAGCTTATTGAGGGCCCTGACGTTAGGGCACATGCGCCACTCCCCCTATTTATTTAAGACCATGACCATTGGGGATGAATAAGGGTTGGTGTTGGGATAAATCACACCTGCTTCTAGTAGCTCCTTAATAATATTTTCAATCTCATTCCTTTGGGTGAATGGATGCCTATAGGGGAGGACATGGGGTGACTGGATACCCAAAATCAAAGGGATGCTATGATCATGTGCACATTAAGAAGAGGGTAGTTCCTTGGGTTTTACAAACACCTATTAATTGTGACTCAACACCTTTTTAAAATCTGGATGAATGTTGGTAGGGCTTGATTTATTGGCCTAGATTGCATTGAATTGAGTAACTACCCCATGGTGTCCCTTTTTCAAAATATTTTATATTTTATGTTAGCTGGTGATGGCAAGAACACTTGCATGGAGCCCACAGAGTGTATGAGTGTGTCCATTATGTTTGAAGCTCATATATACCTCTTGGAAGTAGATGGTAATGGAATCTAGTGTTCGAATCCATTCAAATTGAGGAAGATGTCACAAAATCCCATTTCAATGGAAAACATGTGTGTTTTAAGGTGATAGTCCCCCATATGGAGCTTTATGTTCTCACAATGTCCTTTACATTTCATGGTCCCCCCATTGGTTATAAGGACCTAAAAGTAGTATATTGCCCGCACAAAATAGTGCACTACCTCAACAACCCATTTATGGACAAAATTATGCGTGTTTTCACTATCAATCAATACTACGACCAATAGATTCTTTATAATAAAGCCTTTGCTTTTAAGCGCTTATGGAGAAGAAATACCTGCTAATGCATGGAGTGTTATAATATATTCATCAAGTGTTGTTGGATTATATGTTATAGTATCTTTGGGTTCCCATGCATCCTTCCAAGACACTTCAATGGGTTGGGTCTCATCGTCTGGGATATTTTCAATCATGTCAATATGAAAGAACTTTGGTTCCTTGCATTTGTGGCCTAGGTAATATTTTTCATCACAATACTAAAACAATACTTGTCTTCTCCTTTCAACTATTTATGTAGGCAACACATTTTTCACCTTAAGGGTTTGGATGGGACCACTGGCAAAGCTGGGACGTGCCTTTGTTGTGAATGAAATATGACTAGATTGGGCATTAATAGTAGTTTATGCATTTAAATATTTGTGGAAAGCTTCCAACTAAGTAGCCAATTGATGCATTCAAAACATGTGCCTGGATGGCTTCCTCGAGGCCACTGATGAAACATTCCATATAGAAGTTGTTCCCTAGACCCTCAATTTGGATACTAATTGTTCAAATGTCATGATGTTGTCTCAGATTGTATCAGTTTGTTTAAACTTCGTGAGGCAGCCCAAAAAATGAGAGCCCTTGTCAAAGCAGGCATAAATAGATTTAGAGAACATATTCCAAATTGGATTTCCTATGTAATGTTTATGATACCATTTCCACCATTATCAGCATTACTAGTCCAAATAAAGAGCTCCCACATGTAGTTTCGTTTAATCATCCCATATATTATTGAGTTGAAAATATTGTTCCATTTATGCCACCCACACTACCAAGTTAGAACAATCAAATTTGTGCATGTCAATCTTTGGTGTCTTAATGTTAGAATATTGGAGAGGCCCATGAAAATGATGATACCCCTCATATCGATGGTGGCTAGATTCTCCTTCTAGGTTACCATCGGCATGGTCGCCCTCTCCCATGGGGCCTTTAGCCTTGATGTATGGTAGTATGGTGTATAGGGAATTTGTAATTGCTTCTTCTATTTTGGTGGTGAGGCTTTCTTCCAGGTCTTCCACTTTTTTTTTGAGGTTTTCCATAGCTTGAGCCCTCGTAGTTACCATACACTTTCCTGGTTCAAAATCTTCGTTTACTTAAAATTAGTATGGAAGCAATGGGTGTGAGACAAGGAGTCTGTTTATGTAGGTCACTTGAAAGCACCTCAGAAAATTTGGGACCATGGGAAAAATGGATTCTTGTTGGTGGATGGTATCATTGTGATCAACTCATCGTCCTAAATCCTATTGGCTAGTTCTCTTGCAAGCAGAATTTTGGGACCACTAGACTTTTATTTTTACTCTGATAGGAATATTACTTCTAGTTGATCAATACTGCAATGACCAAAATCCAAAAATATCAATACTGCAAATTCTGTGGGAATTTGTTAGTCCCAACTGATTAGTAGTGCAATGGAAGAAACCCCAATGGTTGGATACTGCAAAATGTGTATGAATTTGGCTATCCCAACTAATCAGGACTACGATGACATGAACCCAAACTTTTGGATACTACAAAATGTGACATCCAATTAGGAGGAAGTAAGGGAACTATGGAAATAAGGAGTGTTAGCTGCTACAGATCGCGGGATACTCTAGGGGTCCAACAATAGTACTTGGCCCAATTTTTCATAGCGCTAACTGAGGAGGATTATCCATGCCCTTAGTTGTACTATCCGACTACCCTAGGTATGTGCGATTAATCTCCATGAGTGTTGTTATTGGAGTACTTTAGCAGTAAGATGGTTGACGACTTATCTAATGTTGGTTTTTGCGTAACTTTGGGGGGCTTCGGATATAGCAGAGGTACGTGGAAGTGTAGTCCACGTACAAAAGCTATTTGATGTACTACTACTCGAAGGGGTACCCAAAGACGTGACCAACTCTTGTATCTCTTATGTGTATGCTTCCCCAACCGTAGGTTGATGTGCATAACGACAAATCTTTGTAGTTTAAAGACGTCAAAACACATCTTTAGCCTAATATTTTTTTGCTATAATTGGTGGTGCAACTAGCTCAAGAAGGTGCTTTGATACACTTGTAGTATGCTTTACCTATAGAAAATATTAGAAATGTGAAATATGCATAAGATACCATAGAAAATAACAAAATGATATGATAACAATGGAGATATTTTATTAAGATCTACAACAATATTGTTCACTTGCCTCTTCGAGGGGGAACCTCTAATAGAGAAAAGCTCGATTCCACAAGACAAGATGAGGCTTCCCTTACTATCTTCAATAATATATAGTTTCTCAAGACCCAAAACCCTAAATACTCGTGGTCCCTTACATAATGCGGGTTAACTACTTTATTTATTATCTATGGCCTATTATAACTAATTGTGGTCCCTTTTTTATAATGTGGGTCAACCACTTACAATGATTATGAGATTTATTTATTAAACTAAATAATCATGACTCTTATGGGGCCTCTTGGGAAAATTACATTAATAAAGGGGTTAGGGTCAGGCCCTAAAAAATTATGTTAATGATGCTTGTATGGGCATGTAAACGTAAACGGTTTAAAAGATTTGGAATACTTGTAATTATATTTTACCAACAACTATTGAAGAGGTATATCCTTGATACAGACCATGAGAAGCCATGAGAGAGGGAAGATAACAAGGAGGTTATGGTTTCAAACCTAACCATGGAAATATCTCTTTCAATAAATTGTTTTGCTAAAACAAATATTTCAATATTGAAGATTGTCGATTTCTTTGAGAAAACAATCAACGGAAAAGTAGTTGATAGTTGAGCTACAACTCCCATAATTATTGAAGTAGTTGAGTCTATACCCAATGTTTTTTTATCTATTTAGAATCAAATTCGATGAATCATTAGAGGGTTTTTCTTATTGATTTATTCATCTTTTTTATGAGTTTCCTGAAGATGTGGATTAGGATTTCTAGGGTGAAACGTTTCAACTTTTGGTTCCATCTCATTGAAACAATTTGAATATGAACCCTTTGTTGATTATGAGACATCCTATATTGATAGTAATCTTCAAATCCCAAGTCAAACAAGTCTTATCCCAAATTTTGTTCTTCCAAAATTTCTTAGGCATGAGGCACCTCAACCGACAAAGGAAGAATCTGCTACCCCTTTTGTCCTTTCTCTTCCTCCTCTTTCCTTACCAAAAAAAGTGGTCTTTTGTACCAATGTTGAAGTTGGGAAATATGAAAATCAAATTGTTGATCCTCTTCTTCCTCCTTCTTCTTTCCATGAGCATGGTCTTATCTGCAAAATCTTTAAAAGTTCCAATAATTTCATGGAGCCTAACCTGAAGGTTGATCCCTTGATTCTTCCAGATGACATTAATGTGCATAATCCAAATCTTGAATCTCCTATGATTGAAATTATTTCTTCTTTAAGGGATACCTTTTAGCTTATATCATTTTCACCTCATGACTCTTTGTGCCTTGATTCACTTGATCAATTTGATCCACCAACAATTGTTTATAATAATCTTGACTCTCAATTTACTGTTACAAATGGCGATCAGGCGCATGATGGTTTTAACTCATAAGAATAAGAGTCAAAGGATGAAGACACATTCCATATTTCTTCCCTCTTTCAAATTCCTCGATGTCAAGATGATGCTTTTTCATTCTTGGTTGATCAAGAATCTTGTGATCCTGATAATCAGTCAAATGAAATCAAGATGCTTAATCAAATTGAATGCTTAGCCAATCATCATCTTTCCATAAATGACTCTTATGATTTAAATAGTAACGAGCACCCATGCACATCTTTCAATCTCTCGATTTCACAAGAAGGCTTGGATTTGCAAGGCTTATATTTGGAATTTTATTTGATCAAAGAATAATTCCTTACAAAAATCTCTTCCCCAATTCACTACCCTTTGTGTCTTGACACATGTAATGAGTCTACTGATGTTGAAAATATTACACGCTCTTCGAATTCATGATTTTGAGTTGAGACAAGGTAATGAGAGTGGATGTGATGGAGAAGAAAACAATCTAGTCATTAAGTAACCTTCTTATAGTTTGCAATCTCCAGTTTTGGATTGGGATAATATTTCAGTTCAGGTTGCTCTTGAAATTATTCTAGTCAATGCATATTCAAATACCAAACCAAAATAACTAAGTTGTCATGCTTTTTAGGATTTAATATACCTTGCTAAAGAAGAGAATTGCTAATATATTTTATTAATATCTGCAACAATATTGTTCACTTGCCTCTTCGAGGGGGAAATCTCTAATAGAGCGGAGCTCAATTACACAAGACAAGACAATACTTCCCTTACTATCTTCAATAATATATAGTTTTGTGAGACCCAAAACCCTAACTACTCATGATCCCTTGCATAATGTTGTGGGTTAACCACTTTATTTATTAGCTATGGCCTATTATAACTAATTGTGGTCCCTTTTTAATAATGTGGGCCAACCACTTACAATTCTGACGAGATTTATTTACTAAACTAATCATGAATCTTACGAGGCCTCCTGGGAAAATTAAATTAATAAAGGGGTTAGGGTTAGACCCTAAAAAATTATGTTAATGATGCTTGTATGGACATGTAAATGTAAAAGGTTTAAAATATTTGGAAAACTTGTAATTATATTTTTCCAACAACTATTGAAGAGGTGGATCCTTGATAAATACCATGAGAAGTTATGAGAGAGGGAAGATAGCAAGGGGGTTATGGTTTCAAACCTAACCATGGAAATATATCTTTCAATAAATTATTTTGTGTTCATGGTGTTGGACCCACCAACATTCAAGGGATCTCCCTACTATGAAGTCCCAACTAGACCTCACACTGTTTGGTGTAGGAGTCCCATCTGGTATGATGGCCCAATTGCCATTATCTTAAAGATATTCCTTAGATCTTGATTGTTAGTACATGAGAGTGGTATAATTAGTCTTCAAACAACAATGTTTGTGTGCCTGGTGAGTGCTTAGTATAACATTTGCCCGAGTTCTTTCACTACAGAGGGAGAGGGTGAGAATGAGCCTTAAGTTGAAAGGTAATAGTCCCAACTCCGTTAGAGACACACAATACAACAGGACATGCATAGCTTCTGACAGAGTAGTCCACACGGGTGCGACGGTCATTATAACAAGTTTACAAGAACAAATCTGTAGAGTGTCCCATGGAATAGTCCACACAGGTGAGACATCATAAACAACTAATACAACACATTTCCAACAACATATGCACTAAAACAACTGAAATATTTCAACTATCTTAATACAGGTTAAAGCAACATGCATTACAAGCATCTAAATAAGTCTTACAAATGAAAGCTGGATGAGACTAGGTTTCTCGAGACATTAGATAAGTGTGAGATCAGTGAAATATATGTAAACAATGATAGGAATCGGATATGATCACACACGAACACTTAGTGATACAACATAGACCATCCATAATGTATAAAACATACTCTGCTTGATGCAACAACCTTCATGACAAGAACGCCTAAAGTGAGTGTAAACATGTCTATGTGATCCTAACAACTCATGCATGAATTCTTTCCCTTGAAGCAAAACAACATACCCTTTGGATGAAAAACAACAATCCCTATGCCCAAATATGACACATATGTTGCATAAAGATGAGAGCATGGACAACTCTTAAGATCAAGGAGGGGAGCTTGAGATCATCAACTTAGCAACAAGTGACCAAGGAACGATCAATTGCAGGATCCAAAGTAGGCTCTGAAATTTTCATGCGAGCAAAAATTTTGGAGGCTGGTTGTAGCTGCTACAACATTGGTGATAGACTGGTAGAACTCCAGCTCTCTATATGGACCTTGTTTTATGAAAATCGATTCTAACCCTTCCATAATTATTATTCAATTGTTTAATTATGATGACTTCCACACTAGCTTGTGCAAAAGATGTAGTCCCTACTTGATCGGTCAGCGCACATTCCAAGCCAACTCAACTTAGTTGTTTCGATTGGGCTGAGGAGTATCTTGATGCACAAGTAATATAATTGTTAGAGTTAAGTTTCATCTCTAGTGTTGCTCCACTTCTAGCAAGCTTGGACAGTACCCCAATGGAGTCACGCAGGAACACAAGCATCGCTCCTCTACCAACGAACCTAGTCAGTACCCCTACAAAGTTACTTGTATCACCTCTCTACGTGTGAGAAGCCTTTCTCTTATTTCACCTTATTCATTTTTCAAAGAATCGTGCATAGGCACTTATTTATTTAATAGGCGGAAGAGGGATCCCAAATTATTGAGAGCGAAAGAGCTTGTTACTTCATAGAAGTATGTTATATATACCTCTAACATACTTGTTAAGGTTTCCCCCCTCACCTTACTCTACTGGAATGAGCTGACAAGGGTTAACCCAAAAGAACCGATTAGACTAGATGGTACTAGTTAACAGTGCAAGCATTGTGTTTTCACCAAGACTCACTCTGAACAAAATGTATTTTCCATCAAGGCATCATCGATTGAACACAACATGCTCATCATAAAGAGAGAGGACAACAAATAACCAAATGTTGATAGTTATGTCCTCTTAGATTTTCCCAACTTGTCTCGAGAGCCAAACATGATTTCATGAGAAGCTAACCTACAGGTGCAAGCAACCAAAGAAAGAAAAAAGAAAAAAGTAGAAGTAAAGCGAAAGCAAAACAAGTAAGAAAAGAAGCAAGCAATAAAACCAAACCAAGTATGCAAGGAAAGAAAACATGCAAACATGGAAGTAAAGAGAAGCAAGAAAGCAAACACTACTCGTACTCCTATGCTAAACAATGCATGGGCCTACTCATGTGAAGTGATATTTCCAATGCAGCCATGACACATTGGCTAGCCTATGTTTATGATGGCATGGTAAACAAGAAATAGATGTATGTAAACAAGTGAACAATAAATATATATCAGCGAAGACCAACATGCTCTGAGTTCTAAAGCATCCACAGAAAATAAAAGAGTGAATGCATAAAAGAAAAATTATGCAGACGTACCATGGGGTTGCAACGTACTGCGTGCAGACAGTAAACATACACACTCTTTGGACTACACCATTCAAGCGAACAAGAGAAAGACAAAAAACTTATGCTTTGCAAGTGTACTCGTTGTGTAAGATTCCTCTAAGGCATAGGCGATGGGATCATGTAATTCAGGTGGAGCAAGTGACCTCTTTGTATTAAATTGATCTTTAATGCGAAGTAGAGAGTGAGGAGGAGCCTTGGGTGTTTCAAAATTTTTCTAATCGGAATTGGAACTAACCTCAGGACAACGAGGACCTAACATAACCGTCAACTGAGGTTGAAGTGTCTCGACGACCTGCGTGGTTTCCAGTTCGTCAAAAGAGAGATCATCAGAGACCAATGTCTTAGAAATATTAACAGTGAGTGGATCAACATTGTTATCAAATGAAAAAGTAAAAACATCAGAACAACCATGATTAGAAAAATTGGGATGTTCATCGGCATCCTCATGATTTGACGAATCATGCAGAGGGGTAGATGAGAAACAAGGATGTTCACCCTCTATGTTTCCAGAAATGGCAGATGACATATGGGATGACTTTTCAGAGGAATATGTGTCCTCTCTGTAATGTAATGACAGGCTGACATTCGATGTGTCCTATGAATGATCGGAAGTAGAAACATCCAAAGATGAGTTTTCACAAGGGAAATCAAAAGTAGCAGAATCACAAGGAATGTCAATATAGAGTGGATGAGGTGTGAATGGAAGGGATTCATCCTTCACCATGGGTTCTTCTTCAAATTCTCAGACACAATCATCATGAATGATCACACAGGTTAGTTACACAACACCAACTCTGTCGACAACTTGATCCTCGTTCACAACAAGTGTGGAGTCCATAATGGATGAACTTAAGACAATACAATCCAAAGGATCAACAAAACGTGGGGATAGAGGTTGAGGTAACAAGTCCATATGACAACCAGCGGCTTGCAAGCCAAATCTATGCAGATATCAAGAGCAGGTGGGGTAGGCGGATGTGACAATTCAATAGATGTGTGTGCACCATCTCCCACCTTGCATTACGGACCTAGAGCTGTTTATGAGATGAGGACGGACAATCACCTGTGATAGTGACCTTGTTCGTCTTAGATTTACACTAGGAGGGGTTCAAATGATTCTAATAATTGTAGATTTTCGTATATGTAAATAATACACTTAAATCTTCCATCGAGGAATTCCCAATAAATTTCATCTTCAGGAAATGAAGATTATGAAAGTGTGTGTGAAATTGTTCAATGGATTCATCAGGTACTTTTTGTAATTTCATAATTTCTTTTTTCAATGCTTTACAATCAAAATGATTTAAAGCACGGGTTATCTCTGCGAAACAATGATGGAAATAGTCAATATATTTTTTGGGCAACATGGCACACCATAGCAGTGGGTGCCCTCGAACCATGTATGCGAACAACGTGCAACTCATGTAATCTTCATGGATTTCATGCCTTTCACAAGATCGTACAACCCCAACTACGTGTCTTTACACAGATGATCCGCCTTCACCATCGTATGTATTACATGAAAACTCATTCTAGAGTTCTTCTAAGATTTCAAATTCATTTCCATAAGACATACACTCCAAAAGAGAAATCCTTTGGTTAGTCATGATAAGTCAAAGGATGAAGACACATTCCATATTTCTTCGCTCTTTCAAATTCCTTGATGTCAATATGATGCTTTTGCATTCTTGTTTGATCAAAAATATTGTGATCCCAATAATCAGTCAAATGAAATCAAGATGCTTAATTGAATTTAATGCTCAAGAAATCATCATCCTATCACAAATGACTCCTATGATTTAAATAGCGATGAGTGCCATGCACATCTTTCAATATCTCAATTTCACAAGAAGACTTGGATTTGCAAGGCTTAGATCTGGAATTTGATTTGATCAAAGAATAATTCCTTACGAAAATCCCTTCCCATATTCACTACCCTAGTGTCTTCATGCATATAATGAGTCTACTGATGTTGAAAATATTCGATGCTCTTCGAATTCATGGTCTCATAAGCCAGATTTTGAGTTGACAAAAGGTAATGAGAGTAGAAGTGATGGAGAAGAAAACAATCTAGTCATTGAATAACCTTATTATAGTTTGCAATATCTGGTTTTGGATTGGGATAATATTTTAGTTCAGCTTGCTCTTGAAATCCTTCTAATCAACACATATTCAAATACGCAACCAAAATAACTAAGTTTCATGTTTTTGAGGATTTAATAGACCGAATGAAATTGATGTTGATTCAATTAATCTTTAGCCTCCTCATGATATGCTCTTGCATTCGCCTCCTTGCCATGACCAAGACATTTTCTTCGATGATAGTGGGTGTTCAAATGGTATCATAGAGCATGAAATGCATGATTATCCATTCTTTTTGTAATCTGATATGAGTGTGCATGATTTGAATCTTCGATCAGATTCAACTGCAATTGATGTTTCTCCACATGGGTCTTTCAATATTCCTTCATATTTAACACACTTTTCATTGTACCCCGACGTGTTTGTTGAGCTGGTTACACCAACATTTCCTCAAAGGCCTTTAGATATTGATCTTGCTCGTTTTGAAATAAAATAGGTATAGGATGGTGTTGTTTCATGATTACAATATGAGAAGGTTGATTCCATTGTTCACGAATTGTTTTGTTTCCCCTCTTTAATAGGTGTTGTGGTGAGTACAAACACCCTCCAAAATTTTTCCTTTGCTTTGTTTTGGGGCCTCCATCCTCAAATTATTAGCATCATGTCTTACACTGCTTAGGTACTTTTTTATTTATTTGAAGTTATCTTTCACTCTACATCTTGTGTTCACTAACTTGTTTTACTGACCAACCATAAGCTGACCTTGTGACTTGGTTCACATCTGGTTCTTGCATTTTCTTGGGAAGTTGTGCAATCCTAGAGGGCAACCAGTCTTGCTCTCAGGAATTTCACAAAGCATCCTGGCAATCAGCCCTACTCTCCATAAATGTGCAAAGCAGTGCAGTAGACAACCTTGATCAGAGAAATTGCGCAGAACGTACAAACACTGGGGTTCATCTCAGGAATTGTGCAGACCCAGCTGGCAGTTTGTCTTCAGCTAGGAAATTGCACAGAGCATGAGAGGTAATGAGAGCCACTCAACCCAAGAATTGTGCAGAACCATTCCTCATTTTGTTGTTTAATGCATGTGTCGACAAGTTGCCCGGTTCCCTCCAAAACTGCACAATCTTCCCATGTATGCATGGAATCCCTTTCCTGAAAAGAAAAAAACATCTCTAAAAATAGGGATTCTATTTTTAGCACTGGCAGTTACATGTAATTTGATTTTAGAAACTTTCTGCCAAGTGTTGCTTCTTCCTATATTTGTGGCATGCATGTCATAAACCCTAAATCTACCAAACATATTTAAATGATGCCCCAGATCTCATTCTACACATTCGATCTTGGAGCTCTGGCATTCCCAAGGCATTTAGGAACCTTCGACATAGTTGGCGCAACTTTTCAAGTATTTTTTTTCTTTTTAACTCGCTTTTATTTCCTTGGCTTGTGCGAGTGCTATTTTTCATGTTTTATTGAATCACCACTAGCGTTTTACTCTGTTTTAACTTGGATGAGTTTTGTTTCAAGTTTTTCATTGTCTTTCCTAAATGTCACATGCATAACACTATTTTTGCACTTACAGTCGGCATTGCGGAAACCCTCTTCAACAGCTTCATTGTTCGCACATTTCACTAATTATTGCATTGGTTTTGATTCCATGCATGATCATTCACTCTTGTCTACACCATTCTTTTATTTCACTTTCGAATCTACTTGTTTTCAAGTCACCCTTGGGTTGATCTAGGTTGCCTTGGCTCAAATCTTGCTTTCACCAACATGCTTTGCGCATTTATGAACTCGAGGCTTTGTATTGGCCCTAGGAATTGCACAAATATTGCCTGTCACTAGCCTTCAATTATGCTCTGCGCTGCTTGTCACACTTCCATTAGCATTCCATGATGGACTCAACAATGGTAGTTTTAAGGCTCTTCCCTTTAGTCTTCACACTACACCAAATTCACACCGTTGAAAAATGTGCAACAAGAAATGTTAAATTTAGAATGTGCTAAAAATAGTATGTCTAAAAATAGCAGTTTGGCCAGTGAGGTCATTGGCCACATTGGGTGAGAGGTGAAACTGCTAAAAATAGAAAGTTCTAAAAATAGCATTTTTGGGGTTCCTTCCTATTTATAGCAGTCCCTAGTCTATCTATAGGAAGTAAAATTAATCTTGGTCTTAACAATAGTTGGAAATATTAATTAATTAATTCAGTTGAGTTAATTAGTTAAGGAAATTCGAATTTGAAGTCTTTGTGAGCATGCACGAGTTGTCCCACTGATTGAGGAATTTATCCTTAATTTCCTCCACTGATTGAGGGAATAAGTATGAGTTCTATAATGAGAGAATCGGTTGACTTAGTTCTAACTAGTCAAGTCTAGTTAGATTATTTTAACAAGTTGCTAAAATAATAAAATATAGTTTGTTAATGCTTGCATGCATGTGACAACTATTATTTTAGATAACTGAGAATTCACTCATGGATAACTATTGCACGTTAGTTCTGTCAGAGACCCAGTTGAGATCAGATGAGGGATAGTGTGCTATTAGATGCTAGGATAGTTCTAGTAAGTATTCCTTGCATGAGGAAGAAATCTATTTTATTCTATGACTATGTAGGTGGACCTGAGGTGATAGTAGGTATGACTAGGCCAATTTTTAGCCTATATATTTGAGAAGACATTGTGTTGAATCTCGGGTCCGAATTTCAGAGCGTTTTGCGCTATATTTGCGGAGATATGATTTGAGGAAGTTGGTCTTTTTGCAGACTCCTGAATTACATTCCAAACAGGTGACCTGGGGAAATCATCATAACTTTTTCTCTAAGCATTGGATTGAAATTTTGTAAGAAGGTGTAGAAAGAGGACGGACTGTAGTTTCTTGTATATATTTTTTAGAGCCAAAAGACGTAACAGGGACTCGTGACACATCGTACAAGTTTGCCCTACTGAACTAGTCCATAATCAGGTCACTGTGGGAGATTTCGCATAACTCTTCCTTGGAGAATTCAATTTGGATCAGACTGGTGGCATTGGAAAGAGGACACAGAGGGCTACTGCAGGTCACAATTTTAGAACTAGATGATTTGAATGTACAGAGATACATCAGAGGCAATATTGAGCTCCTACAAAGTGAAAAAAGGCGTGTAGATTCTTTTAAATTTTTGCTTAAGATTGGTTTGAAATTTATTTTGAAGGAATTCAAAGGGCATAGTAGAGCATTATTATCGGTAACTAATGCCCCGGGGAAAGAAAATGCAAACACCTAGTAAGGAACCTGAAAGCTCTAGCATGACTCATGAAGAAGAGGAAGAAATGCTACATGATATATCAAGATTACAAGAACAAGTGCAACAAGTGTCACTTGCACAAAAAGCAACAGAATCTAAGATGGATGGTTTAAGGAAAGATGTAGAAGCTAAGATGGATGGTTTAAAGAAAGGTGTAGAAGCTAAGATGGATTATTTAATGAAGGGCGTAAAAGCTAAAATGAATGGCATGGACGCTAAGATGAATGGCATGAACGCTAAAATTGATGGCATGGATGATAAGATGGAAGAATTGACAATAAATATGAATAAGTTGCTACAAGGAATGGTCACTAATGGTGAAAAGGTACTAAAGGAAACTAATGATGAGAACAAAAGAAATGTTAATCATGATTCCATAGACTCTAATGTTGGATCGAAGACCCACCATATTCCAAA
>APFE031143361.1:46135-64742 GCA_000404065.3 Pinus taeda | reverse complement strand
ATCAAGCCTAAACATTTGACTTGACTTGAGTCAAAGGAATATAGATCTTTGTATGGTCTAGTGACATCAAGGTTCAACCTTTCCATTACAGCTTTGGGCATAAGGTTATGTGAGGCACCTGAGTCAAACATAGCATTATGCAATATTTTTTCATGTATGTGTAGACTTACATAAAAGGGTGGAACAGGTCCATATGTTGATTTTTCGTTAACTTCTGGACCAAACAGCAGCTTAGGGGTATCGTCTAAAACGTTTACATCATCCCTGGCCTCTGGTAGTTGAAGTGACCTTTGAATTTGTTGCCTATATACATCATGTTTGGCAAGTTCTGAGAGGGGAATGGATATCTTGAGTTTTCCAATCTCTGTTTCTAAATTGAATGGTTTTTCCGATGGGTTCTTGGCGTTGATAGCAGCAGATTTCTCTTTTTCAGGCATACTCTCTGTGTTCTCTTTTGGAATGTCAGCGTATGATGAATGACAGTTTGTGGTATTTCTGCTTTGGGACGATTTTTTAGAGTGTCGTTAAGATTTTCTTTTGAGGAAGAAGGAGGTAGAGGCCGATCAATAGGAGGCTGTGTGTCTGTTATATCCTCCACAGTTACCTGATGCGGGTTTGGGACAGAGCTATCAGCCGGTTTTGTTATGGTGACATTGTCTTTAATTTTGTTGGGCTGTTTGCTATCTTTTGTTCTGCTTGATGCAGGGACATCAATGGTCCTTGTTCTCAACTTTTATTGTTTGTGTACTTCATACACAGCAGAATCATAACCTTGTTTGAAATCGAAAGACCTCCCGACTTGGTCTGAAATTGTTTTACATTAGGGAAGTCTCGGTCCTCTTGAGTGAGAAAGATTTGCTGTTCATTTTCCGAATCTATCAGGTTCATATGAGTCCCATCTGTGGGCTCACTGGATGTAGATGCATCTGCATAGTTTTCTTAGAAAGGAGGCCTAATATCATGGTCGGGACTAGCCCTTCCAGCGTTTGTATTTTGAGTTTTTTTGAAGTTTGGGTTCCTTATGGCATTGGGCTGTTGACCTTCCCATGAAGTTTTCCTCTCAACATTGTCTACTCTGTCTCCCAGCCTGTGGATGCCACTGATAATAACATCTAGCTTCTGATCGAAGGCTGAGGGTTCTTCCTTGAAGGTGGTTCTTCTCTTAGTTCTGGCTATGTTTTTTTTAGCAATTAGATTTTCCTCCACACTAACAACAACATCTTGCATCTCTGCAAGGCTTTGAGGGGCTCTTTCCCTTAACTGATATGCCATTTCAGCATCAAAGCCATCAGGGAATTTGTACAAAGCGAGATCAGGTGGAGGTCTTAAATTTTGTGGTATTGCATTGTAAACATTATTAAACCTTGCACAGTAATCCAAAACCGTTTCCTGAGGTCCTCTTTTGATAGTATCATACTCAGATAGTATGTGTAGGGGATCTTTCTTTTTCTCCCATCTGCTAATAAATGTCTAGTATAAGGCTTCAGGATTTAATATGGAATTGGGTGTAAGTGCCCTAAACCAGGTTCTGACATCACCGGTCAAACTTTGAACAAAAATCTTCATTCTCACACTATCATCATCGATCTCATAACTCTCAAAGTAATCCTGCATTTTCTTTGTATGCTGTAGGGCTGTGCAGGAGTTTGTGCCATCAAAATAGGTAATTTTTGTCTGGTAGTCCTGAGGCATAGCCCCGGGATTAGCAGGCAACTGTAAGGGCGCATGTCTATTAGCCATGTTAATGGGGATAAGTGGAAAAACTGGGGAAATTGGGATAACAGGAACAACCAGGGTAGAAGGAGTAGTTGTGGTAGTAGCAGTATAGGATGGAGGTGTAGAAGAGCTGCTTGGAGAAGGGGATGATGAACCAGGGGAACTTGGGGTTGACCGAAATAGAACTTTGACAGGGGTTGGAACACCGCTTGGCTGAACTGTTTCAGGACTCGAAGCAGTTGCATCTTCTTGTTGCTTTTGTTTTCTAATGATCTTAGGGATTAAATTCGGATTTTCAAAAGCAGCTGGGCGATTAGGATCAGGTTTTGATCTTGTATGACGCGTTTTCTTTTTAGGAGCCAGCTTCTAACTTGCTTTTTGGGAAATGTTTTCTAAAAACACAGGTCGACCGAGACTTTTGAAGGTCGGTTTCTTCCTCTGTGGAGCTTCAGACTGGTTTTGTGAGATTATCTGAGGAGTTCCCCAGTGGAGTCGCCATTATGTTATCACTTAGGTTGTCCCTAAGCTCCTGAAGGGATACGGCCGAGGTAACCACAAACCAGTATTTGGATTGCAAGTTCTAGCCCACCTGCAATCAGAGAGGGCTCTCTCTTAATGATTTAACTTTGTTGATGATGATTTTAGGCTAGTTGTTGGGTTCAGGGGTTTTGACTTTTTTGCTTGGATGGAAGATGCATGTAAGGAAGATAATTCCAAGCAGAGAGGCAAGGTAAAGTGTGATAAGTTTCAAACCATTGGGCATGGAGTCATGGATTAAGGCTTGCTGTTGTGTTTTCTTGGTCACAAGAGGATTATGGAGCAGGATAGCCACACATGAGACAATTATCAATTTGCTGAGAGGATGGAATGATGGTCAGGGATGAAAGGCAATTGAGAATCTTTCATCAAAGCTAACAGGGAGGAGAAGTGAATGAATGGTTGTCTAGGAGCAGTTAAGAATTCTTAAACTATCATTCATAAGTGAAAGAAAACAGTGTAAACAAGATCATTTAAGTATGCATGTCCATAACTATTCCTGATGAAAACATGAAAAAATTACAGAAATTGAGCCTAGGGTGCACCTAAGCAAATCCTAAACTATTCTTCTTTCCTACAATTTAGATGGCAGATTGATGATAAAACAAACAAGGAAAACTAACAGAGTTAAGAAACACTTATTGAACCATGTAGAAGCACGGGAATACCACAGTCACTCCTCCGCCAATTAAACACAGCAGACAGTTTCAGAATCCATGCTTTCAGCAGTCTTTGATTATAGAAAGTATCACATTTACAGTGCAAGTCTCTGCTCGAGCAAAATATTGTAATAACAAATATCAAACAAGCAACCAACCAACCAACCCCTACTCCATTTTTCAGGGTGGTATATATAGGCAAAATATCTAAAGTTATTTATTACAACCGACCTAAACAGGTCTGTAGTAAAAATCTTTCTAAAAACCTAATTATTGCTGGAATTAAATGCAAGTGAGTCCTTTGGGCTGTGCCAGAGGCAGCTGGATCAAGTTGAGTTGATGGGGTGTCCTGTGTGACTTGGTGCAGTGGCTCTGTCATAACTGTGCATTGAGTTCTGGCCCACTGATCTCCTGTGAGTTTAATGTGCAGTCATTTGTGCTGGTGAGCTTTCAATGCATCCTCAACTGCTTCTTCACTTTCAAAGCCTTCTTTTTAATGCTGGATTTCCCTCGAGCCCTGAGAAAATCTCCTCTGATACACTTTGCCGCTACATTGATAGTCTCCGCGACTTCCTGATACTCTTCGACATGCTTTTTATCTGCATATTTGATCTGATACTCTTTAATCTCTGTTCCTGGTCTCTCTCTGTCTTCAAATACGTTTAAATCGGCAAAATCGGGCTTTTTCAGGCCTTTTCGGTGCAAAAAGGGCTAAGGAATCAAAAGCTTCCCTAAATATTCTCCAATATGGCTCATTTCCCGTAGCGATGCATGATTAGCGCTTCGCGCATCGAAAACTGCCTCTGTTTTTCATTCCGGAGCTCCGAAGCTTGACTTTCGTGCTTGCGCGTTTTTTCCGTTTTTTTGGCTGCTGACGTCAACATGACGTCAGTGGTACGGCGGATGATGTCAGCAGTGGGGTCCTCTGGTACGGATATGACATCATCATGCTGACGTCAGCAAGGTGACGTGGCAGTACGGCGGGGTGATGACGTGGCAGGGACACGTGGCGGGTGACGTGGGCCGGGCGCAGGCAAGGAGGGGTGAGGTGGAGGCGACGTGGCGGGGTGACGCGACGCTCCTGTAACCTGAGGGGAGGGCGGTTTTGTAGTTCATCGGACCGCCTTTGGTACAGAGGCGGTTTCTGTCAGGGGCGGCCCAATGCAATGGGAAGTCGCCAGCTGTCCTGGTGTGTGACGGTAAAACCGTCGGACATCGGGTGCTAACGTTCCCATACAAAAGGGCGCCTGATATGGATAATAGCCGTCGGATCTGGGGGAGGCAATCGGACGATGGACGGGAGGCGAAGAAGCACGGAGTTTAGTATAAGTGCGCACGCGTTAATGTTTTAATTTTTCGCGGCGCGGGTGGGTTTAGAACTTTAGGTTAAGGGTTAATGGGTTTCGGCGCTTGGTGATTTATTAAACAAGCATTAATAAATTCCAAAGAAAATGCACGGGTGGGGGGGTTTTTTCATTTGGAGAGGGTTTCTTTGTGTTTTGGAAGGAGTCCAAACACCTTGGGTGGGAATTTATGCAGAGATGGGGGCTCTTATTAAGGTCCAGGTGACTTAGTAATTCCCAGAGGGATACTTATGGTTATATTTCAACCAGGGGGAGGGGATATTTACATAAGGGGATTATTTACATAGTTTTAGTAGGGGGATGGGGAAAAATATAGGGAGTTAAATAATAATGTCAGCAGTTAATATGGAAATGACAAGAAAGCGCTAAGTTTCAGAGATCTTAGGCTTCAAAGGGGAGATAGAACTTTATAGAGAAAATATGGACCCTCCTTGAGTGAAGCAGATCTTTCACCAAGTCAAGTGAAATCGAAAATGATGAACTAAGAGATATCAAGCAGATCTTGACCTCTCCAGGGGAAGTTAGTAAGTGATTTAGGGAATAATAAGAAGGGGAAGTTAGTCATGCCTTGCTTGAAGTCATTCAAATGGGAGCTGCCTGCTGACTGTGATCTGTATGAGTGTAATATTTGAAAATGTGGAGTTGATCACAAATTAACATTCTGCAACCTCAAAACTACCTACCCAGCCTACTTTTCTAACGTTTTTTCTTCTTTTTGCTTTGGGTGCACTTGGACTTGCAGACCCAGCTTTTCAATTTTTTCTTTTTCTGTCTTCCTATCTACATCTACACTTATTTCTTCCAAGGGCCCAGATTAAGCAGTTGGGCTCCTTTGATTCTCTACCTATCTAAGAATCTGCCAAGATTAAGTTGTTTGGACAGATTTTCATTCTCAATATTCTAAAACAGGAAATTGAAACCTAGGGAGACCAAGATTAGGCTGCTTGGACCTCCCTTTAGCTGAAAATTCTACAAAACTGGAATGACTCTTCAAAATTGGAATGCAGTAGATGAACTTTGAGTAGCATTCTTTCATGGCCTCTTTCTCTGGTGACTATTTAGCAAATATGGAGCATTGCAGCATGCAAAGTATGACATATTTGGCCTGTAAAAATGTCAATCATGAAATATGAGTAACCTGCTACAGCAGGAGGCTAACACAGTTGAAGGAAGACATTTAAAAAATAAACCCTAATTACATAAAAGAAAGTAGGTATTGTTATAGTTACTAGGGTAAGCTTTCTATAGGTCTGCTAAGATTCTAAAATCCATATCAAGGGTCTGATGTGCATTGTAATGTGCTAACGAATGATAAAATTGCTTTGATTGTAAAAATACCACTCTTTTGCTACAGGAAACAACCTAGAGTAGTTTTAGGAGTTCTAAATATAGTCTAAGGGGTGAAGAATGTAAAGGAAGGTTATAAAAGGGTAAGGGAGTCTTTCCTAAGCTCATTGTCCCTTGATGGGTTAATTCACACATCAAACACGCATATCTAGGGTTTCTTATAGCTCGTATAGATAGAAATAAACTTGCCAATAGATTACAAAATGTGTAATAATGAGTGAAAAGATGATGATATAAGTGATCCATGTGCACCAAAAATGATGCCAACTATAGCTATTAAGGAATATTGTGTAATTGAAAGAAAATTGAATGGTTGGCTAGTAAAATCAAAGTACATGAATGATAAAGTACTCATTGTAGAAAATAAAACAAAAGAAGGGATGAGTTAAAATTCAACTGAAGAGTTTCATTGCATTAAAGAAACTATTTATGAATCGATTAATGTAAGATACATAAACAAACTAGAAAGAATCTTTGTCACTAACCCTACAAAGACAATATTTTTTAGAGACCTGAGTACCCAAGTTGGATCGTAATCAAAGGAGACTCATGTCCCTTAAAGGATAATCAGATAGGAAGCAAACGAGTGTTTTTATTAATCAACAAATGTAATATTACTTGGAACATGACAAGGCTAAAATAAGGGCAAGAAAATTTCTCTACTATTGTCAATATTTTCCAATGCTTTGAATCCCTAATGAGATACTAAGGCCCCTTATTTATACAAATAATTATTGAGGGTTAGCCTCCTTCAGGAGATGATTTCTTCCTTAAAAAACAATATAAAGTAGAATCTGGTTCCCTAATGACTTTGCAACTATAGGGAGGTGATATTGTCCTTGAGTCTGTCAAGTTTTGATTATTCTTCCATAGCCATATTTTCCTCTTGTTGGACTCATGTGTGATTTGCATCAAATATCCTCAATATCCTAGATAATAAATTCATTAGCAACATAAGATTTGGAAATCATCTCTTAACCATCCTAAGAACATATTAAAGCTTAAAAATACATTATTAAGTGCAAAAGGAAATATTAAATACACCTAACGATGGTTATATGGGCCTTCAATTATACCTATTTCGAAGGAAAATCATACCCCTACTAAAACTATTGCTCATCATTTGGAAACCTATTAATCTTGTTTCTTTTCATTCATTATCTTGATGGCTTGTCTCACATCCTAAGATGTTTGAGATGTGGTAGCCCCTTTTGGATGGAACTCTGCAGTCTCCTCAAGTTATGTTTGTTCCCTATTTTCCTCTTCTTGGTCCTGATGCTCCTGTAGGCTAAAAATAAGGAAGAACTAAACTTGATTCCAATCGAGTGGACTTCAAGTATTTGGATGCTTATTTTGTAAAGAGTTGTTTTGGCCAATGCAATCCCTAAATTTTTAGGTGAATGATATTATGTTATCCTTAAATTTTCTGGAAATTTGTGTTATCTTCTTTGGCATGCCTACATGCTTTTCTCACCCAATAGCCTAAAGGAATACTCAAAGTGAAGGATTTCCTTTTCCTACCTTTCCCTATTGATTTTTTCCATGTTGGTATATTTTTCGATGAGCTTGTGAATGGAAATGATGAGATGCAGGGATGGAGGTTCTTCCCTAGCCCATAGTGGTTGTTCTATGTCCTTTCCTACTATTCTCTTGAACTTTGTTGCCCTGTTTTCGTCATGGTTCACCCATGAAGCTAGAATAATTAATTTTATATCACCCAATTGAGAGTTTGGGTCCTAAGAAACAAAATATATTCTAATCAAACTGAAAGAGAAACTAAATATATTCTCCATCTTAAGTGTCCCAAAATTTTCTCCTTTTTTTCAATAATAATAACAATAAGTCATTGCTATATTAAAGAAAAAAATTAAAAATCTTACTAAAATTATGAAGATGTTTCTAAATTATTAAAAAATGATATTATTATATGTTTTACTACATTAATTTGTTTTAAAATGGATGAAATTTTTTTTCCAAACAACATCAACTCTCTTCTCTCTCTCTCTCTCTCTCTCTCTTCTCTGTCTTTATATATTATTATATATATTATTTTAATTTTTCTGGTTCTTATAGCCTTACAAGTAAAATCTTCGATGGATTTGATTAATGCATACGCTAAAATATTAACTTTATTTATACTATATTATAAATTTTATTATAAAACTAAAAGTTATTAAATATATATTATATGTCACTCATTATATATATTATATTATATATATATGAAAAATTATAAAGAAAAATTCAAGTGGAGTTATTTCAAGCAGTTTATTGAGATGATAATTATATTACCATCTCATGTTTAAATTTTTTGATAGTTACATGTTAAGATTTGGTTTCTTTGGAGAAAATTGTTACAATGGATATTAGTCTCAAAAAAAGTATGTGAAGCGAGTATAACTATTAGCTGAATTTTCTATGTTACTCTCATCATTTTTACTAAACAAATATTACTATAATATTTTTTAAAGTTTGAATATTACTAATATAAAAATAACAAAAATTTTATGTTAAGTTTATTAATAAACACTATCCTAAAAACATTTAAAATTTTAAAAAAAATTATTAAAATTTATGAATAGGCGTGCGCCACCTATTTCTATGGTATGCCATTTTGTACAGAGGAAGATGCCCAAGGACTTGTGTTTAGGTTCCCAAGGATGTGTTTTTTGTTAATTTTCCTTTTTCACTCAGAGACACTAAGATGTGAATTTTATTTGTTAAGTGTCAAATCCATCTCTAAGTTTCCATCTCTTGGCTTTCCCATCTCCATAACATAGCACCATACACCAACTACTAGGGAACGACGTGAATATTCATAGCACTTGTTAGAGACACTGTTGTTCATGGGTTTTTTCTTCCATGAGATCACTCCACTTGTGTCCTTTTACCAAGCTCCTAGGGTACAAATGGCAATATGAGTGTCTATTGACAAAAGTAAAGCCTATCTTCTAGGTTCTTTGAATTGCAAAACCATGGAGCTTCATGCCAATGCCTCACTACAAAACATCTTGGGGTGTGAACATCAATTTGTTCTACAACTTATGAGGATTACTTCATCTCTTGCATTTTTTCAAGCTTGTATGGAATAATGAGGCCCTTACAACCTTGCCAACTTTCAACTAGCCATAACTTCTCAATCCTTGGGAGTTTTAGGTTTCCTATATCGTTGGAATGGTTTTTTTGAGGCCTATCCCTCTAACCACCTTGTAGAATTGTTTGGGCTAGTATCATAGAGTGAAATGTCCACTAAATGTTATCACCAAAAAATGATCACCTAGCCATTTCTAACTAGGTGGATCGAAATACACCATGTGCATTTAATTTTACCATGGTAAAAAAACTTTCACTCTGGAAAATAATTTAGTAAACCACTTTTATTAAATTATTTTCTAATTTAATAAAAAAACTCTGTGAGAATAATTAGATAAATCATTATTTATTTAATTTTCTCTAGGAATTATTATTAACTCATTATTTACTAATTATTCCTTGTCACATTTGACTAAATCCCTTAGGAATATTTAAATAAATCATTATTTATTTGGATTTCCTTATTTTTGTTACTAGAATAATATTAAATCACTATTTAATAATTATTTTGATTTCACACCTTTCTTGTTTCTTGCAAAATAGTTAATAAATCACTTTATTTATTAATTATTTCCAAATAAAGGAATTTAACCATTTTAAATTCCTTTTCTCTCTCCAATAAATATAATCAAGTATTCCAAGTAGTTAGATCTGTATTTTGTCAATAATATTTTATTATTCTCCATTTTTGAAATTAAATCCATACTTTGTTATATAAAGGAGGTTTTTTCATCCATTCTTCACCATGATCATTATCATCGTCAACATTATCGTCATTTTCTTGAGCTCCCATTTGAGTTCTTCACTTTGCTTGGGTTTTTCACACGATTGAGAGATGAAATTCTATTCTGAAGCATCAAGGATAACAAAGGACCCATCCCAGGGAGGGGGAATTATAGACAAATCTGTAGATCTCCTTCATTAGATGTTATCAATAAAGATTTATTCATTTAAAATTGTCTTTCCACTAGGTTATTATTATGGATAAATTATTTTGCTTCTATTTGTTTTGGATCTTGTTTTCTTTTACTGCAAATTTTCCATTTGTATTACGGATCTAGAACGACGACAACAATCACCTTGTTGTTAGAGTCACTTGTCAACTAGTGACTTAAGTGAGGGTTTTTGGTACACCTTCTAGGAGTTTTCACACTAACAAATGGAAATTCCACTAGGTCTTTAGTTACATTTGTCGCCAACCAAATGCTGACTCCGTTGTTTTAATAACCACATTCTTGGGTCACTGAACTTTCAAAACTTTCATGGTTTCTTCAGCCATTTTTTAATCCTCTCAATTTTATTTCCAATTTTAAGCCCTATTTTGTCAAATTTTCAGATTCGAAAGGGTTTCTGACATTTTCCACAAGTCACAGGTACCATCCGAGCAGAAGATGGAAATTTGTCTAGAATCTGTTGGTCGAAACAAGAGGGAACATAGTGCACTTTTTTACCTATTTAGTGCGCTCCATAGTGCACTTTTGCCCCAAAAACTATGATAGATTAGGAAACAGGTTAGTACCGGCACTCCCGAGGTTTTGTGAATTATTTTTCAATTTTTTTACAATTTTTCCAAGTGTTGTTTGCATACTGGTTTGGGTGCTTTAATTTTGTTAATTGATCTCCCTTAGGCTTGGATCCAGTTTTTTTTATCTCTTTGAGGAAGGAAATAGCCCGCTATGGTTTAGAGTACTCCTCCACATTGTCAAAAATACATTTGCTAAGTGAAGAGTCTAGGGTTTTCAACATTTTTAGCCTCTATTTTTCATATTTGATCCATTACTTTTCAAATCCATTGGATAGGTTTATTTGACCTTTTCTCACTTTAGAGTTTGGGTTTGCCTTTTCCCCCTTAGGATCCCCTTGACATCCTAGGTCTCAAAGCTTCATACCTCTCCTTTACAATAATTTTCCCTTATGATTTTTGTTGTTTGTCTGCACCATTTTCAATAGCATAGAGCCTTTGGATCCTAGTCCCTTGAAATCGGATATTTTTGGCCTCTTTATGTGTCTTTGAGTAGCTTGTTTGCCTTCTCTTGCTAAGATGCTTAGTATCCCTTGTGGGTGGGATTGTGTATGCTTGATTGACTGTTTAATTTTCTACCATTTCAAATTCACTTACAATATTTCAAGATTTTACTTTCAATAGCATATGGCATCATGAAACATGCTTAATTACCTCATCCACTTGACGCATATTTTACACACACTCACACCTTAATTGAAAGAGAGCTTGGTTATCACTGCCAAGCCAAGACATTAAACACTACACCTTAATAAATAAACACAAATTTATTAAGCCCACTTCATCATCAGGGCTAAAAATATTTGTTGTGTAGGTGTAGGGTCGGTGGTATAGGCTTCCAATAACAACCATCGGTCAATTTTCATTAAGAAATAGAGGTTTTCATATTAGGGAGCTTAAAACCCTTCTCCATCCCATGGTCAAAGCCGGAGTGCATCAAAAATCCGATTCGGAGGGGGTTAGGCTAGGTCATCGTGTGAGAAGTTCTCCTCATGGCTACCCAACCTCTGGCAGGGAATTCCGTGTGGTGGCTCATTACCAAGAATCTCAAGACTTGACCACCCCCGTGGGATGAAGGTAACTATAGTGACCAATCTTAGGAAAACACCTTATAGGAATTGTTGTGGGAAGAAGTTGGTCCTCTACCCCACATTTCTCTAGACATCTCTTCTTGCGGGGATGTGATTCTGTCAAGAAATAAGTTCTTTATAAGGCTATCTGAAATAATAGATTTATGATTATTTGAGGATTCATATCACCTATAGTTTAGCAATATTTTTTATTTGATAGGATGTTTTTTCTTTCATTAGAGTAACATCATTAAAATAATTAGTTTACATTTAGCGCCATTGCACTAGGTGTTTTCTTCCTATTTTTTTCTCTTTTCTTCCTATCATTATCACTTAATCTAGACATCATAGTGCCTCCAAGGTGTTTTTCATGTTGAATTCAAGGGCTTCACCCTCAGTTCCCTTCAGGCCATATCACTCCTCCCCGTTGGAAGCGAGTTCATCCTCCCAATCCTCCATCGTGTCATCATTCTGATTCTGATTCTACCAGTTCATCCTTTGATTTTACACCCCCTCATCATCATACCACCATCATGTCAGGAACCATTATAAGAGCAGGAACCTAGGGCAGTCACCCAAGTGCCAAGCAGGGTAACTCCATTAGCAGAACCTCAACTGGTGTGGTCACTCAGACTCCTTTACTTCCTTTTCTCACTGGTCTCAGTCTCCTAGATTTTAACCATCTTATCAATGATCCTCTTCTCCATGATTCCACATGGTAAGCAATGCCTACAAAACTCCCTTCAGACATCCCAAAGTTTGAGGGTAATCCTAGAGAAGATGCAATCAGTCATGTTTTCTCCTTTCACATGTGGTGTTCATCCAATTCTATTATCAATGCCTCCATTCATCTTTGGTTGTTCCAATACATGCTCACTAGAGTTGTTGTGAACTGATGTGTAGACTAGCCTAGGGCAACCTATTCCACCTTAGCGACTCTTGCCACAACCTCTCTTTAATATCTCCAATTACCTCTCCGTTATGGCGCTGGCACTGAAATTTTGACATCATTATGTCAAACTTCTTCCACTTGACTTTTCGACCATGTTCAAGAATGGCATAGAAGGAGGAGTGTTTGTCGAGATCTTGATTTCGAAGACAGAGTCTATATGGATTGGTTTCTTAGATCGTTGTTGGCTCCCATTGCAAAATATATTACTTCTCACTTTCCTCAATCTCAGTAGGAAGCCCTCCAGATAGCTCTCAAATTTGACCTGATCTACGCCTAGTAAGGTTATGTTTACACCATCATCCACAATCTGCCTCAGTCCGGTATTGCTAATGCGCGAGGGGAATCTCATGCTGCGGATGGGATTGTTGGAACTATTTCACACCCACAACCATATATGGCTTCTCAGATAAGTTATGGTATGGCTATGGTCAACCTCAGGGAGGGACCAGTCCCATGTATAATTATCCCTGCCCCAATCCTTTCCAAGGCACTGCTTATCCAAGTCCCAACATGCCATATGCATATCCCCGTCTGCATCAACCGATATTAGGGCTAGATGTTGTACTGCCTGCTTATACCAATGTTTCCCCATATCCATATTTTCCATATGCACAACCTAGCACTCCATCTCCTTTGGCACTAGCACCTCAACCCCCTATGCCTGCTCCCCCTCCGCCGCAACAAGAACCTCCTCCACAAGGATAAGTGTACGCTGGGTAGAGTGGTCCCAATCCCCTAAATCCTAAGAAAACAAATAAAGGGAAGGGAAATAGGAAACATATTGTACCTCACCCTATTGGTTATTATTGGAAACATGAATTCATTTTAACATCTAATTAATTATTTTATAACGTTGTTGTATAAAATTTTCTAGGAATTATTGCCAGTTTTATATATATACGAAAAAAATAAAAAATCATATATATATCGTTTAACCATGCATTCTAAAATTTTATTGTAATTAACTTAAAATTTTAATATAAAAACATTTCCAACTTAACTTAAAAAGAAATTTAATAATTTAATAATTTTTTTAAAATAAACTGATATTAATAATGAATGAACAACACCACTTTAAACAAAATAAATAACTAATTTATTAGTTAATTAATTTGTTATGGTACAAAATGGGTGAAGTTTATAACTTGTTATAATATCACAAAAAGTTATGGCTATGGATTTTCTTTGTAAGCATCATCACTATTTTTTGTATGTTTGAAAATGACATGTTTTCATGATTGATTTTACTCAATATATACTCTTCAACAATACAAATAATCACAACATCACAAGTGACTATGACCATGATTTTTTTTTGTAACCTCAACCATTCAATGTACATTTAAAAATATATCAAAAGTCCCTTGTGATGATGATAAAATAAAAACAAAATAAACATATAATTTAAAAATTAATTCATAAATTGATGTTTTATGATCATAGAATTTTAAATATATGTGGTTTAGTTTATGCTATGCATTTTTTTGTTGTGCTCTTGTTTGCCTCTGGTTGTTTGTTTATGTTCGTATGTGTATAATCTTTTTACACATATGTAATATCATATACAATAATTACTTTCTCAATGTGTAGAATTTGTATATTAAAGTATAAATATTTAAATTGTATTTTAATTTAATAAAATCTTGTTTTTTATGCAAATGACCACAACATCATGAATGAATTTGAATTTTCGCAAGCACCACTATTCAATGAACATTGTTTTTTAATTAATCATTTTTTATAACTAGATAGAATTTTTATGATGCTAGAATTTTAAATGTTTTTGTTTTTATTTTATATAATGTATGTGTTTGTTTTTTTATGCTCTTGTTTGTGTATAAACTTTAGAACAGGAGAAAGACTTTCATTAGAATATGTTGTATGGATGGTCATTGCCCAAATTGTTTATTGACTTGATACAAGTCACATTTATGATTATTTTACACACAAAATATAATGTCCTAGAATTACACTTCAAATTAATTGAATGTGTATTAAACTATATATGTTCAAATTAGAATTTAGTTAACAAAATTTCATTTATTTTTTCAAATGACCGTGGATTTTTTTTGTAACTATCATTATTCAATGCATATTTGAGAATCAAAATTATTTTATAAGTATTTTTAATTAATATATATTTATAATTAGTTACAAATGGATGTTTCATGATGATAGGATATTATTTTTTTGTGTTTTTATTTTATGTAATTTATTTGCTTGTTTGTCTTTCTTCTTGTTTGTGTTTCTATGTCTATGAATTCCATAACACAAAAAACATTCATTATAATATACCATATGGAAGGTCACTAAACAAATTGTCTATAAACTTGGTACAAATAACTTCTATGATGATTTTAAGCATGCATAGCATCCAATGCAAGAGATACACTACAAATGAATTGAATGCTTGCATTAACTTATCCATGTTCAATTTAATAAAATTTCACTTAATTTGGTAATTGACCATGACATCATGAATGACAAAGTTGTTTTTTTTTTTGTATATAACCAACACTATAATATTAAATATGTATTTTAAAATTAGATTCTTTAAAATTATTTTTAATTTATATATTCTTTTTTCCTCGAGAAAAAACATAATTTTATTAATTAAAACAAAACTACATGTTGTAGATCTTGACAATGCATTCAATCATGCTAATGAAAACTAGTGATCACAGAGACCAAAAATACAACTCCAAAATGGTGGTAAATAGGTTAACCTTTTCTCCATTTCTTATTTTTAACCTTTCACCATTCTCCCTGGGAAGGAGTGGTCGTTACAAGCGCTAGTTGGGTCCCTTCATTCATTCTTGGATTTTCCTTATCTGAATCTGAATGTTCAGATACATTATTATGTTTTGAGCCCCCTTTCGCCATTGATACAAGGATCACCTCCTACATCGATGTTTGTGTTGAAGTTCCTGAAACTTCATGATTAATGCTCCCCTTTTCTAAGTTTTCTTGTGGATTTTAGGCTTATTCATTGGTATGAGGATCCATTTCTTCATCATCCTCTTCTTCATCAGGAAACTGCTATGGGAATTTCCATCCCTTAGGTTGCTTTCCTGTTTTCTTCTTCCTTTGAGGCATTTTCTTGGTATTAGGACATGAATTTTTTGGATGACCCATTTGTAGGCATATTCAGCATATAAATGTTGTGATCTCAAAATCTAGGAATTATGTTGAACATTGCTTGTTGTGTGTCAAGAGAATATGATCCAAAAATCCTTTTTTGAGGTCTACCTCAACACAAGTTCTGGAAATTGTGTAAATTTGTTCCTCAAATATTTGTGTATCTTTCTTTATGTATCGCCCTAATATGTTCCAAATGGTTTCTAGCACTTTATGGAGCCAAAAATGTAGGGGTATATTATGTAATCTAACTCAACCCGACATTCTAGATACTACCATTCTATTGGCGTCGAAATCTGGGAACCAAGGGGTGACGAAAATTCTTGTAGAGCCCCAAAACCATAGACCCTCTTGCAATATATATTCAAAATCTTCTCACGATGCAAATTTTACTATTAAAAAGCCCTTGGAGCAAAGGTGAATATCACAATTTTTTGTCCAATTTGTGAATATCCAATGGAAGAGAACCACCGATTTTGGCCAAAAACTATTGAATCTGCATAGTACTACTTGAGATTCATATGTTGTGCATAGATCACTTGTGTTTGGTAGATCTACAATCATTACTTGGATTTGGTTTAGTTCTTCCACTATGTAGGCGTTGGGTATATTGTCTGTCTGATTTGATGTTGTTGAGGCAACAAATTTTCCTTTGAGGATATCTTTGAATGAAAAGCCTCCATGTACACTCCCTTGATTCTATTCCATTTCTTTGTGAATACTAGATCTGAACACTCCCCCTGTGCCCTTTGAATTTATTTTCAAGGGGATCCTCCCCAGAGCCTCAAGTTTATTATGATGGTTGATGACGGGAGGATGTTATAATCGTGTAACATCAGATCTTCCTACATGGATTTTCCTCCAAAGGTTAGACTTTGTAGGAGCATCGGGATACCCAGAGTGCGCATGGTATTTTTATGTAATTGTTTGACATGATTTTTGGCCCAAACCCAAAATAATATTGACTTTCCATATGGGGATTTGATAAAAATTTGGAAGGCTACTGTAGTTCCCAGATCTGTTGCCCATACTTGGCAGTCACGCAAATCTTCAATTGAATCAAGGGATAAGTAAAGAGCTACAAATAGTAAGAGGTATTTTCATTGCCATCTTGACTTCATAAGTGATGGCCAAACCACTGTGGGCACCCACTGTGATAGAGGAAAATTCTAATCTAGCAAAAAGTAAAGTAGACTCTCCGTATCTAACGCTACTCCTTCATTTTGACAACCTAATGTGCTCAGGGGATTAATAATATCTAGGTCTGGGATCTTTAACAATGGATCTATGAAATGAAGTGTTCGAGGTGGAAGATTCACTTCTGTAGCTAGATTTTTACCTTCATATTTGACTAATATTTATCTTGTGACTCAGAGTAGATAGGGATAAGATTTCTTCTCTAAGGTCACATTAATCCTACACCAATCCATTCCCAACCCATGAATGTGATGCCATTCACTTCCTTCTATGCCATTGTGTATGTACAAGATGATAATATACTCTATTTCCACAATCTGTTAAATGATATTGCCAACGACTTGGGTTGTTAGTCTCCATTCCCATGTAGGAGACTAAAACCAGTATCTACTCCATTCAAAAACTCCATTATCAAATCGGTGAGAAGTGAGATCATGCCCTAGCGATGACGCAGAAGGTGGATCTAATGTCTGAAGAAATCTAACCACACAAGGAAAGAGAAAATCCTGAGAAACCCTAGCTATCGCACCGAGCTCATCCTATTGAGAAAGTTCCCCTATCAATCTTTAATTTGATTTCTTAATTAATATATTCTTAAATTACATTTTAATCAATGTTTTTTATTTAATTCAATCATTGTAATTTCATGATTAGTGTATTAGTTATTTTTTATGGTACAAAATGGGTGGAGTTTATAACTTGTTAAATATATTTAGTATAAAATTAAAATTTCACAAATATTTTTGGTCAGTAAATTGTATAGATACAAATGACCATGACAATACCACAAGTAACAATGATTATGGATTTTTCTTGTAAGCATCATCACCAGTTTTTGTATGTTTGAAAATCACAAGATTTCGTGATTTCTTTTAATCCATATAAACTTTTCAACAATACAAGTAATCACAACATTACAAGTGACTATGACCATGAATTTTTTTGTAACCACAATTATTCAATTTAAAATTAAAAATACATCAAATGGACCTCATGATGATGATAAGTACAAACAAAATAAACATAAAAGTTACAAATTGATGTTTTATGATGATAGAATTTTAAATGTATGTGGTTCTATTTTATTCTATATATTTGTTTGTTGTGCTTTTGTTTGTGTGTGGTTGTTTGTTTGTTTATAATATTTTTACACATATGTAATATCATATACAATAATTACTTTTAGAATGAGTACAATTTTTGTATTATCTTATGAATATTTAAATTGTTGTTTAATTTAATAAAATATTATTTTTTCAACATCATGAATGAACTTGAATTTTTGTAAGCACCACTATTCAATGCACAGTATTCTTTATAAGTGTTTTTAATTAATATGATTTTTATAATTATTTACAGGTTGATGTTTTACGATGATAGAATTTTAAATGTTTGTGTTTTCATTTTATGTAATGTATGTGTTTGTTTGTTTATGCTCTTGTTTGTGTATAATTTTAGAACACAAGAAAGGCTTTCATTAGAATATCCTGTATGGAAGGTCATTCCCCAAATTGTCTATTGAATTGATACAAATCACCTTTATGATGATTTTACACACATAAAATATAATATGAAAGAATTACATTTCCAATTAATTGAATGTTTTTTAAACTATATATGTTCAAATTAGCATTTAGTTTAACAAAATTTCATTTATTTTTGCAAATGACCATAACATCATGAATGGTTATGGTTTTTTTTGTAAGTATCATTATTCAATGCATCTTTGAGAATCGAATTATTTCATAAGTATTTTTAATAGATATACATTGATAATTAGTTACAAATCCATGTTTTATGATGGTAGAATTTTAAATGTTTGTGTTTTTATTTTATATAATGTATTAGTTTGTTTGTCTGTGTTTGTATGTCTATAAATTCTTGAAAACTTTGTTTTTATTAGAATAACTTGATACAAATAGCCTCTATGATTATTTTAAGAATGTGTAGTATCCAATGCAAGAATTGCACTTCAAATGAATTGAATGCTTCCATAGCTTATATATGTTGAA
>APFE031143361.1:20758-44614 GCA_000404065.3 Pinus taeda | reverse complement strand
TGCTAGAGTTGAATTGTTGGTTTTGTAGACTACCAAGAAAACACAAAATCCATTTCTTGAAATAAAAATGTCATGGGTGGAACTCACTTAAAAGGATTGTTGGAGGTAAAAGGGGTTGGATAAAAGATAAAGGAATATTGGGAAAGAATGAGTGTACTCATATCCCAAAAGTAGCTAGATGTTGCTAAGGGTCAAGGAAATGTAAATTGGAAAAGGACTACTATTTGTTCTCCTAGGAAGTAGGATTTAGAGACTTGGGGGAACTACTTGGAAACATAGTTCTTGGTTGGGAGGAATGCAATAGCCTTAATTTATTTCCAACAAGAAAATCTTAGATAAGTATATTCTATTCTAGCTGGGTTTTTCAACAAAAAAAGAATACACTTGAATGTGTGCAAAGATGAAAAAGGATATTATATAATAAATTAAATAATATTGCCGGATGAAAACACTAACATGCACATTAACCTTATTCACCCGAAAAATATAGTTTGTTCTAAGCTACACAAAAAAAAAATATTGCAGTAAAAAAAAATTAACGTAGTTTAACTTGTAAAAAAATAAATGTATACCTAGTTTAGCTTGCTATAGGTCAAAGGAATGGAATCATATCAATTGGCCATGGAACAAGTAGTCTTGGGTAAAGTACTACTAGGGCCTAAAGGACAACCTTTGCAAACTCCCATGACAATGGTTCAACATGCCTCTTGCCTAATTTGTGTATTCTCTTCTTCAAATAAAATCATAGTAATAGTAAATTATATACAATCATTATGAAGAAACAAAATATATAGAGTTGACACGAATATATAATGTGTACTCATAGAATATAAATAGAACAAATATTATAGTATTGTAAACTTCTGATGAAATCACTTCATTACACGTAGCAACAAGTAAATAGATTGTATAAATTGTTCTTAGGAATAAAAATAAATATTTATATTGTTGGTTCTATAAGATGACCAAAACTATTTTCTCATAATTAAATATTTTCATTAACAAATAGAGGGTAAATCCCTTTAATTGAAATCGATATACATGCCTTGTTTTGAGTGTTAGGCCTTTTGGGAAAAGCCCTAGCTGGATAAGGGTCTTCTTTACACTCAAGCAACATCAAATTTCCTAGCAGCTAGCATGAAGCAAAAATCACAACCATTTAAAACCTGTAAAGAGGAAGCATTGGTTAAGTACTTGAAGGTCAAAGCATAGGTGAAAAAACTTGCATGAATTTTGATCCCAAAACAATGTCGCAAGATAACCCAATTTGGTCATAGACTAACCTACACACACAAGAAAGGAATGCCTTAGTTTGTATTGGAATCTCTTTAAATGAATTAGGCAAAGAATGTTCCATAGGGTTTTGAGATAAGTAGAGTCTAACATTAGCAATGTAGATGACATCCTTCAATGTGAGACTTTGTTATAAAGGGAATAACATTAGTATTGTACATATATGCTTGTACAAAGAAAAATTATATCGAGATGAGAATTGAGTTACATTTTAATCATACAGTGAAAATTCTAGAAAGGTTGTATAATATTGGAAGGAACTCCATGTATGAAGGGTAGTTCATTTTGAAATAATTGAGGAAAATATAAATTACGCTGAAATCCTTTAAGGGAACCATAACCAACATATGATGCATCGCAACCACAAAGTTAGAGGTCAAAAATTACAATAATATACCCAATATGCAATAATGGCTATACCATAACAAAGATAGGTGAATGTAGAGGAACCAAAGACCTTGTGATGGCTTACCGAAGGATTGCATATGTATCACATTTTACAAGGAGTATTTTTCTAAGAGCATGAGATGGACATATGCTTTTCACATACATTGCACATAGAATCACATCATCCCAAAACATCAACGTTCTATTTTTGAAAAATCTCATTGAACGAACTATATTCAATATAGTAATGTTCATTTTTTCAACTACATAGTTTTGTTGAGAATTGTATGGAACTATGCCCTGATGTTGAATCCCATGCTTCCGGAGATATTTTTCATATTCATTAGAGTACACTACCTTCCATTAACAGTATGAAGAGAGCCAATATGTGATTATGCTTCATATCCAATCCATACATGAAAATCCTTAAAATCTTTTAAAGCTTGAGATTTGGTTTTCAATAAGTACACCGAACACATTCCAGTGTTATCACGAACATAATTCTTTGTACATTTATTTTCATTAGCATAAGGAAAATTCATAGGACCACACAAATTAAAATATATATGTCCAACTTTTCTACATGAATAAAGGGGCCTTGGTAGCAAATGTGAACAAGGAACAATAGATATCTTAGATTGATAGAAAATGTGAACAAGGAGAAAGTTATCCCAACAATAATACAAGACAAAGAAGAAGAAGTTAGAAATGATTATGCATAACTATAGACCTATACAAATAAGTAAGTGGAAAATCCCACATATATTTAGTAGGGTAATCAATTAACATATCTAGTTAGATTTTATTCTAATTCTATTATAAATTTGCAAACAGAATTTGATCATTGGAAGTTCCCTATTTAGCTAGTGACCCACAATCCAAGGTGTTGTAACATGTATTTTTGTTGCCTTTAATATTCATGTTTCATTCAAAAATCACTTGAAAATATCTTTAAACAGATAAGGCAAGAGGGAGATGTAATAAATTGCATATCAGAATCAAAACACAAAAGAAACAAATGTAATAGAATCGGCCCTGGAATAGTCAAGGTTGCGATACAAATCACTATATAAATGGTTATATGGAGCTAGACGCAATATATATATATATAGCCGTACATATTGAAACAAGAAAGAAAAAAAGTAATATATTGGATTTGCAAAAGAAACAAGTGTTAAAGAGTTAAAGCTAGACCCAATAGTTTACATGTTATGTTTTATAATTACGACATGTCTGTCATATCACAAAATGTTAAGGGTTGGGTTAATATAACAATGGAAAGTGTCGATTGCAATTGTGATAAATGTATGCCTCGATAGTTGTGTAGAGCCTGCATTAAAAGCAGAAAAGGCATGTTCATGGTGTATTTCTACTATAAAAGAGATAATAGAAATAACGAAATATGAAGGATTTATGCATAAGTCCAACATTACGTTGATATAACAATGAAAAGCGTTGATTGCAATATGCAATGGGATTTCGAATCCAATGGAGTTATTAAACTTGATTAATTCTTTTTTAGTTCCGCTTTTGCATGCTTTGCGTTAATTTTGCTGTGTAAAAGGAAAAATCAGCGTTAAAGTTGAATCTGAAGAGGAAGGAAGTTGGGCATGTTTTCTTTGTATTTTGGCCAATCAAAATGCTCGATACATATGTAAGCCTAGGATTACATAGGCTAAGCACATTTCATTATGGTTAAAGCGAATTGAACATCATTAGGGCATATACAAAGGAACTCAGTAGCAGATTAACAAAGCAAGCCAACAATCATCATCCTCTTCTGAATTCAGTTATGTTCCTGTTATTTCATGTTCTTTGAGATGTCTTTACCCTATGTGTAATATTTTGTAATAATTTTTACTTCAGATAGTGAGAGAAGCAGTTAAATAATTTGGCCAGTTTCAAAAATCAACAACTATTCCACATTGTATAAAAGGATGAAAATTTACAAAGAAAGGGTTGGAATTTTGGGGAACCCGGAGACTAGGCCACTGTATTCTTGATATAATTGTTGATTAATGAAAGAATCAAAATTTTCCATGAATTGTTGGGTATAATTTTGTAACCCTCTATGTTATGTGTCATCTTATGTTTTCTTCTTTCAAGTATAGTAATGAAGCTATATGTCTTTATTTGCTTATGTAGATAAAGTTAAAATTCCTTAAAAGAGCGCTCCTATACTTGAAGTTTTCACCTTCCTTTATAAGTTATAGATAATAGTTTCTGTGAAAGACCAACATATTATCTTTCACTTCTCCAAGGGTCACAGATAGTATTTTTTGTGTTAAGTAGTATATTGTCTATGATTCAGTTCTCATTTTCATAATTCTTCTAAGTGACGGATAATAGTTTCTGTGAAAGATCAGCATATTATCTTTAAATTTTCCTTCAAGATTTCTTCATTTATCATTTATATCTAGCAACAAATGGCATTCTGAGATTTTCCAGTCACATATGTATTGAGGGTTAAAGACCAAGTTTTCCAGGTCCTTCATTTGAGAACACAACTTATATCTAAGTGACAATAAAACAGTATTTATTAATTTCTTAAGCACATTTTCTCTACAACTAGGAAATTGGTTTCTTAAGGAATAACATTAATTGGCATCGTTGCAGGGGAGAGAAGGCAAGTACAATTTTCCCTGGGTTTTCACTATTTTCCTCTGGTTGTTCAGTGAGGAGGAAATATTTGGCTATTTCAAATAAAATCAATAAAAGGTGATTCCATATAAATAAAGACCACAACCTGCAAAAAAATTGAATAAGAACACTTTTCCATAGGTTTATTAAGTTTGAAGCTGATCCTTGAGAGTGACAATTTTCAATAGTTGGATGTACATTCACACCTATGATTTTCACTTACAACATTGATTGGCAACTCCACTATACTTTGAAGTTTTTTTTTTGGGGGGTTTTAATGGCTCTCTGTGCATTCTCAGTCCATAAATTTGATCCTTTTGATTTTACTGGGATCACTGGCTATCCTCATGATATGCCTACATGCTATGCGTGGAATGAGTATCTTCCAAAATTCAGTAGAAAGGAATATGAAGATCCGGCTCAACATCTCCAAGAGTATCATGAATGCATGGAGCAGCAGGGCACCATTCATGAAGATGTGAAGATGAAGTTTTTTTTGTTTTCTTTGGACCAAGAACCTAGGGTTTGGTTCAGGTCTCTGCCTCATTCAAGCATTTCATCTCTGAAAGATTTCCATTCAGTATTCAATTCTTATTGTAGAACTTATTATCCAAACAAGTTTCTTGTTGAAGGTTGTTGTGAATATTATGATTTTAAAGAAACTTTAAAAGCTCAAGATAATCCTATTGAGGAAACTAATGATCTTGTTGATAGTATATCAAGCATTCAGAGAAGTTATAGCCAGATCAAATATGAGAAAGTCTCTGAAAGTGAGGAACTATCATTTTCTTAAAATGATGCAGAGAAGTTTATAAAGAATTTCTCTTCAATATATTCCCAAGCAGAGAATTGGTTGACTATGTTCCAAGTGGATCAAGATCATTTTCTCAAAATGATGTGGAGAAGTTTATAAAGCATTTCTCTCCAATAATATCCCAGGCAAAGAATTGGTTGACTCTATTCCGAACAAATCAAGAGAGTATTCAGATAGAGGAAAATTCAAACATGCATCAAGAATTTCTGCTCAACACTCGAGAAGAGGAAGACATAATTAGGTTGCAAATAAATCCCCAGAGTTCCTATTTTGTTAAATTTGATGATCCTCCTATCTATAACGAAAATGGTTTAAATGGGAATAGGACAAAGCTCTTCAAGTGCATCAATTGGGTGTTAAACCTATAGGAAGAATCCAGCAAGTGGGATATGTTGAACAACAATTTATTGAGCCATCTAGCATAGCAAAAGAGGTTATCTCATGTAAAAAGAAAGATGATAAAGAGATTGTAATCATTGCATTAAAGAAAAAAAGGATGACCATGGGTCAGAGGTAAACAATCCATTTGAAGTTGATCATATGTCGTATAGTAATGTGAAAAAATTTCTTTTTCCTGAGGTTATTATTACAAATTATTTTCAATCAAAGCTTAAAGATGAAAAGTGGAGACATGAAAGTGACATAGATCATTTTCTTAGAGATGTTGTTGATTGTTCTATTGAACATATTATCCCAACAGAAGGTTTTATTGAGCAGGAACCTTCATACATAGAGAATTTCTTTTTTGGAGCTAATCAAGAACATATTTTTTCTTATACTTTTGAAGATCCTGTGGCAGAGTACATGGAAGAATTTATCAGCAGTCTATACATATCATTTTGTGGATATACTCCTAATTTTTGTTGTGAGCTTCCTTTATGCATAGTTTATTTTTCATTGAGGGTGAACTGTATTTTAAAATTTCACTGGCATAATGGTTCAAGATTATGCACTCAAATGCTAACTTGGTATCATTGGAAGATTGACTTCACCTGATTAAGGTCAGTCATGTACATATGTAGGAACTTGTACATAAATAAGCTCAGTTGTTGAGAATTTGGTTTCTAGTTGCAGTTCTTCAGTCTAATCATTAGTTGATGAATAAAGGTGACTTTCCCAATTGGAAACTGGTTTGCAGAGGTTTCAGACTTCAAGATTGTCATGTTCCAGTTTGTCAAATTTCAAGGTTTTCATAGTTTTGGACTCCATGCCCAACTAAGGCTACTGATCTACGATTCTCAATATTTTTCTATCAAAGTGCAAGCTTCTCATCATTGCAGATATTGGAGTGGGATCACTATACAAAATTTTCACACAGTTAAGTTTGGCGAAGCAACATATGACTCCATGCCCAATGGATAAGGCACTAATCTAAGGTTCTTAGTGATTCGATGGCAAAAGCACTATCCCGAGGTGGAGCCAATTGTTGTAACATGTATTTTTGTTGTCTTTAATATTCATGTTTCATTCAAAATTCACTTGAAAATATTTTTAAGAAGATAAGGCAAGAGGGAGATGTAATAAATTTCATATCAGAATCAAAACGCAAAAGAAACAAGTGTAAAAGAATCTACCCCGAAGTAGCCAAGGTTGCTATACAAATCACTATATAAATGGTTATATGGAGCTAGACCCGATACACACACATATATATATAGATATATTGAAACAAGAAAAAAAAGTAATATATTGGATTTGCAAAAGAAATAAGTGTTAAAGAGTTAAAGTCGGGCTCAAAATACTATAAGTTGCATTTTATAGAGTTTGGCAGGTCCGCAATGATATGTATGATTGGTTCCGCTGGTAGCGCCGATTCCTATTTGCGATCGCGGGTGGGACCCGAAACATATGTACACTGTGTTTAAAAGTCCTGGCAGGTTTGCCACACTGCAGGGCTATAGAGGTTAGTTCCACCGATTGTGATTGTGATTGCTGGACCCGAAAGCATATATATCATGTTTTATAATTGTGGCGGGTCGTTCATATCACATAACATATAATATATATATATATATATGATATATAATTATTATTATATATATATTATATATATATATTATATATATATTATATTATAGATATATATATATAATATATATAATAATATAATGGTTTTACGCCGATTGCGATATGCGATTTAGACCCGATAGTTTAACATGTAATGTGTTTATAATTACGGTGCATCCATCATATTGAAAAATGTTAAGGGTTGGGTCAATATAATAATGGAAAGCATCGATTGAAATTGCGATAAAGGTATGCTTCGATAGTTGTGCAGAGCCCACGTTAAAAGCGAAAAAGGCATGTTCATGGTGTATTTATACGATAAAAGAGATATAATAGAAATAGCACAAATATGAAGGATTTATGCGTAAGTCCAACATTACATTGATATAACAACGAAAAGCACTGATTGCAATATCTGACAGGATTCCAGATCAGATGGAGTTATTAATCTGGATTAATTCTTTTTCAGTTCTGCTTTTGCGTGCTTTTCGTTAATTTTGTTGTGTAAAAGGAAAAGTCAACGTTGAAGCTGAACCTAAAGAGGAAGGCAATTGGGCATGTTTTCTTTGTATTTTGGCCAATCAAAATGCCCGATACATATGTAAGCCCAAGATTACATAGGCTAAACACATTTCATTATGGATAAAGTGAATTAAACATCATTAGGGCATACATAGAGGAACTTGGCAGCGGATTAATAGAGCAAGCCAACAGTTATCATCCTCTTTTGAATTCAGTTGTGTTCTTGTTATTTCATGTTCTTTGAAATGTCTTTACCCTCTATGTAATACTTTGTAATATTTTTTACTTCAGATAGTTAGAGAAGTAGTTAAATAATTTGGCCATTTTTAGAAATCAATAACTATTCCACAATGTATAAAAATATGAAAATTTACAAAGAAAGGGTTGGAATTTTGGAGAAACTAGAGACTAGGCCACTGTATTCTTGATACAATTGTTGATTAATGAAGGAATCAGAAGTTTCCATGAATTGTTGGGTATAATTTTGTAACCCTCTCTGTTATGTGTCATCTTATGTTTTCTTCTTTCAATTATAGTAATGAAGTTGCAAGTCTTTATTTTCTTATGTAGATAAAGTTAAAATTCCTTAAAAGAGCGCTCCTATACTTGAATATTTCACCTTCCTTTCTAAGTTATAGATAATAGTTTTTGTGAAAGACCAACATATTATCTTTAACTTCTCCAAGGGTCACAGATAGTAGTTTCTTTGTTAAGCAACATATTGTCTATGATTCAATTCTCATCTTCATAATTCTTCTAAGTGATGGATAATAGTTTCTATGAAAGATCAGCATATTATCTTTAACTTTTTCTTCAAGCTTTCTTCATTTATCATTTATATCTAGCAACAAATGGAATTCTGAGATTTTCCGGTCACATATGTATTAAGGGTTAAAGACCAAGTTTTCGAGGTCCTTCATTTGAGAACACAACTTATATCTAAGTGACAATAAAATAATATTTATTAATGTCTTAAGCACAATTTCTTTACAGCCAGGAAATTGGTTTCTTAAGGTACAACACAGGGAATGTTGAGCTTATAAAGTAACACACATTTAGGGTGATTTATTAACCAATCAATGACCTGTAACAATCATACTCATCAATCTCCATTTATGAGCAAAGTGGTTTTAGGGAACCTCGATAGACTTACTAGTCCTAGAGAAATAGTGCGGATATGCCATCTAAGATGGATGGAATGAGACCTTCCTACCACAATGAATTAAATGGAAACACACCATGTAAGAAAAAAAACACACTAAAGAAAGCCTTATAGTAAGACATTTAGATTCATCAAGATCACATTATGTAAGAAAACACTTTGAATGAAGTCCTATTTAGAAAATTATGGTTTCATATATGTGTCCTTACCTATCTAAGTGTAAGCAACTTGACTAACCTATCTAAGTATAAGCAAGTTGCCTAGGATGAACTGCCAATAGGTGTGTTAGGGTTGACCTAGCATAACTAAGGAAAGAAGGTTAAAATATTTGGCAGGGGTTAGCACCTTTGTTTACTCTAAGGTGAGGCAAATTGTAGGTATGTGATTTGTTCTAGTGAGTAGTTCACGGTAGCCTTTTATTTTTATTATACATAATATTAACTTGAAGTAGATTCACCTATATTTGTCCAAAATAAATACATACATTAATGGTTTGGAAAAAGTTGAAAAGGATTGTAGTTCCTACATTTTCCTTCCTATTCAGTCTACTGCAAACAATTTTGCAACAGAGACCCATAAAAATGCCTTTTGTATCTTTCAATTAAGAGAGTAATACACTTGTCTTAAAGTATTTCATTCCCTTGCATATTGATATTATATGAACATAATCCAACTCCTTCCTTGTTTATAGCATGTTTATTTATGCCAATGACTGCTAGTATTGATTCTGGACAAAAATAGGTGATTCTCCTTTCTATTCAGTCTAATGCAAACTTTTCTTATCCCAGGCCCATAAAAATGCCTTTTATATTTTTCAATTTAAGAGAGTACTACACTAGTCTTTAAGCATTGCGTTCTCTTCCATATTAATCTTAGACAGACATAACCCAACTCTGTCCTTACGTTTCTAGTGTGTTTATTTATGCCAATGATTGTTAGTATTGGATAGTAAGAATGGAGTATCTTGTATCGATTGATAATATTCCTTTAGGGAAAGAAGAAGTCAAGGCAAATCAATTAGCCTGTTTCCCAAATATAATAAAAAATTCTTTTACATAAACAACTTCTAAATCAAAATCCATTTTTTCTATTCAACAACATTATAAGATTTACTAGCACTTTTTTTTTCATCCAATTCCATTCATATATGTTGTACCCATAAAAAATGTGGGTTTTTAGCCATAATGAAGTGCTCCATTGATAATATTTCTTTGGGGATAGAAGGAGTCAATGCAATGAAATTAGCCTATCTCCCAAATATAAGAACATATTCTCTTACATAAACAGCTTCTAAACAACAATCCATTTTTCTCTATTCAACAACATTGTAAGATTTACTAGTACATTTTTATTCATCCAATTCCATTCATATATGTTATACCCATAACAAATGTGCGGTTTACCCATAAGGAAGTGCCATGTTATTCATTGATGAGTTTTTTGATAAATGGATAACTTAAAGACTTTCCCTCGTAAAAGGTAAGAGGTTAGTGCAGAAATAGTTTACCAAAAGAAATTCCCCCACATATTCTTTTTCCTTCCTGCTATAATATCCAACCAACACTGGTGGATACTTCTTATACCAACTCATATTCCATCTCTTGCTAAAATGGACAAAGAAAACGTAAAAAGGTTTGTACTCTTTGAACATTTTTAATTCCACTATTTAAATTTTTGTGACCACACACAGTAACATAGGAGCCTTTAATATATGCACATAGGTAAGACAAATGATCCCTTCAGTGTGTTCATAGTTATAATATAGGAGCCTAATGTATATATGGTACCTTCATTAGTTAGATTCCTTTATTCTTTTGTTTTAATTGATTAATTTTGTATCCTTAAAGTTAAAGTTGCTCCAGGAATGAACCATTAAGAGACCTTATTAAAAGTGTCATAAATCAATCAACAAGGTATAAATTTAATTGATTTAAAATGTAACCTTAAAACTACTTCAGGAATGAGCCAGTAATGATCTTAAAGGTGTCAAAAGTCGACCAATAAGATAGATGAGACATGGTAATGCTCTATGTGAATGCCCTTACAAAGGTTTTTTGGGGGATGGTTGGGTAAGTGAGTAAGTGAAAGGTTGTTAAAGGCAGGTGGGTAGTAGGTAAGGTCGTGGTCTCAAAATTATGCTTTTTTGTCCTGAAAGTTATGGAAATTCAGGTCATATTTTGAAAAAATACATTTCCACCATCAAAGTCATGATTCAAACACTGTATCTACAAGACGTTTTTAATTTTTTTTGCCCAACCACTTTTGGCCATCTTGGAAATTCCTAGGTAACAACCCCTACAATAAATAAAGAAATGTGTGTGAATGAATATAGGAAAAATCATTAGAAGAGTGACATGAAGTTGGTTCTTCAGCAGTAGCACAATAGATGTTGTTGTCAGTTTCAATATTTATTTAGGGTGGTGCGGACTATGACCCCATTATGCGGTTCTTTATGGATAAATGACATCTTACCTCTAACAGAGCCAACCTCTTCAATCAAAGAAAAGAAACTCAACCAAGCTGCCAAGAAAATCAAATTCCTTTCCTTCTAGCCTCTCAACTCTTTCATAATCATATGTAATGCATCATCATAGCATACCTTCGATTGAGGTAGGACCTCCTTCTCCTTATTGGTGACCTTAAGGCAATGACACTGTCTATCAACCTCCTTCCATTGAGGTACGACCTCCTTATCCTTATTGGTGACCTTAAGGCAATGAGACTATCTATTGACCTCCTTTGATTGAGGTATGAACTCCTTCTCCTTATTGGTGACCTTAAGGCAATGAGATTCTCCATCGACCTCCTCGAACTGAGCACCTATGAAACAACCACCCATATATTCGTTGACAAGGAACTAAACTAAACAATGAATATTCCAAGGGGGAAGTGAGAAGCCACTTGCCCCTCCAAGGGAAAGGCCATTTTTTCTCTTTGTAAACTCTTTGAAACTTGATTTAATCCCAAATCCAAATAAATTTAATTGATTTAAAATGTGACCTTAAGTTATTTCAGGAATGAGCCAGTAATGGATTTTAAAGGTGTCAAAAGTTGATCAGTAAGGTAGATAAACATGGAGCCAAAAATTAGCATGGATATAGGTGAATGATGTAACCTAGTAATTAGTTGTAACTGAACCTTATGAACCTTTTCTTCTATAGCCTATCTTATGAGGTGTAGTGGGTTAGTATTATGATCCATCAAACCAAGTTGTTGGGGCTATTTTTCTATTTTCTATCCCTTCCATTCAACTAAGGGAAATAAATGTAGAAAGTAACATGTCAATGAAAAGGATATGTCATGAAGCTATGAGAAAGAAGGGTATTTTGGGTAGGGAGGAAGAGGGTACAAGAGCATCAGAACATTTAGATAAACTAGGCATTCTTGCTATTTGGATGCCAATGTTGAGAAGATTTTTATTGAGATGATCACCCACTGTGCACCCAATAATTAGGAATAGTGGACTGACATATCACTACTAACCCAGAACAAACATATTCATAATGCACAATAATTGACCAATAACAAGTGGGGAATGGCATTCTTCTATCACTAACAAGTGGGGAATGGAATTCTTCTATCACTACCTTCTTAAAATATAGAATTATGTAATAGATATGTGCAATTCTTATTAAAAAATCAGATTGCTTAAAAATGTATACCCATTGCCTTGCCCCATTATTGGGTTGGGTTCTTTTTGAGTTTTGTAGCATATCAGCATCCCTCTCATCTTTTTCAAATTCAACCAATAATGTTTTTTCCATCCCATTTCCACCATAAATATGGCAGCAACTTAGACAGCATAGATATGAAATTGTCTTAAACATTGTTTATGCCCTTATATTGAATTTCAAAGTAAAAACCTTATAGTTTACTTTCCTACTTCACTAAAATTCCACTAGGAAAATGAATACTTCAAAGTTTCATTCTCCTTTTGGATTTTTGGGTGTTGTACCAATAAATATGGTTTGAATTTTTCTAAAACATACAAGGGTCAACATTTCCTAATAAGAGATGCATAACAACTTCTTCTTGACAATTCAATTTCTACTTTGAAAAGCAATATGATATTGATTTGCATGACCACTCAAAAGGCCCTATGCAACCTATATCCATTTAAATTGATCCTTATTATAAGCTCTTTGAAGTGTGCCATGATGCTTCTAAAACCCTTGACAAAACTTCCTAAATAAATTGCATATTCTATCAAGTTCTCTCAACTAGGCCACATTCTTGGAAGTGGGTCAGTGATGAAATAAGGATTAATAAAGAGTGAAATTCAAGAAATAAAGAGTGAAACAGAGTCAAGTTTAATGTTTCTTGTGTTTTTTGCCACAATGATGTTGGTATAAATGGAAACACATAGAGAATCAATTGTAGATAGCAAGTAGTGAAAAGCAGGTAGAGAATCAATTGTAGACAACGGGTAGTGAAATTCAAGAGATAGTTTGGTAGCGCTCAGCTTGTCTCGACTCTTTCCCCACCCAGGTTGAACATGGAATCTAGGTAGGCTTAAATCATGTCTCTAAGCCATTCTTAAGGGTATGTCTCTAAGCGTTTCTTAAGGTTTTCCAGTAGCATCCAACATTGGAGAGGTTAGGATCTGAACTTTGTTGGAAATCTCGAAGAGTGAAAATTAGGAATCTGGGAACTCTCACAAGTGCACAAGCCAATCCCATATTTAATTTAATGAATGTAATACATGTTTTTAAGTATATATTGATATTTATTTATTTTTAGTTTAAATAATGATTTCTGCCCAATCGATATAGATGCCCAGGTGTTTCTCAATTGATGTCGACCGGATTCATTTTAGTTTTTCCATTAAGAACTCCTCTAACATGGACATAACATTGTCAAGTCTTTTTTGAAACTTGAAATGCTTTAAGAAGAGATTCATCCAATTGTTTAGGTTTTCTAATTAGTTTACCTGAGTAATATAGAAAATATTATGTAGATATTATTTTTTTTGTAATTTATCACTATTTATTTTATATGTGAAATTTACAATAAATTAACTAATTTATTATATTTAAACTTGAAAGGATAATTTATTATTTTTTTCATTTTTATTATATTTTATTATTTGAAAGGATAGGCTTGGGAGATGTTGGGCTTGTTCCCATAACATGCCGAGTAGGAATAGTAATTTGTGATTGAAATTTTATTTTATTTTATTTTATTTTGGGGACAACAGATTCCCCATATCCATACAACAGATTCCCCATATCCATACACAGATTTCATTGATCTTTTTGTACATCCAATAATAACCATGTTGTTAGGACGTCCTCCTCCAAGAATCAATTCAGATATCAAGAGGATCTTGCAATTGTCAAAACAACACAAAGTGGGAGATTGGTATTTGTACCAAAATCACACAGTAATTAGGATCTATGGCTGTGAGTTGGCTCCATATAAACTGCCTAGATACCTCCCAATGAGGTTATTTGCCCTAGAGTACTACGGGCAAATAACCAACTCACATGAGGTGCATTTTGTTAAGGGCCAAAAGAAAGCCTAGCTTAGAATCAAAAACCAACTAGGCCCCTTTGTATGTAATAGCAGAGAAGCTAGAAGAGAAGCAGAAGAAATCATTCAGAGACTCAAACTAAAACAAAGCTTCATGTGGAGATATGACCCCTGTGACTTCATATGCAATAGAAGGCAGAAAAATAAAATGCCTCCCTACATTCACCACCGGATCCCTGAGATAGAGAAATATGCAAACCAATTGGAATGGGTGGAGAATACTTTAGTGGACAGGGATAGCACTAAAGTAGCAGTTGAAAATGCCCTAATTGATTTAGATAAAAGGCTTGATGAAGGTTCTTTCCTGCGGGTTCTAGGAGAATCTCAAGTCCAAAGACAGTCCCAAATCCAAGAATAACCTCAGGCACCAAGTGAATCACAAATAGAAGAAGAATCCTGGGTGCAGGAAGAGTCAGAATAGCCAGACCTATTAGAGGAATTAGGTCAAATAGGTATACAACAGCCCACTATGAGTACTCCCCTAACTTGTAAACTCCTGTAAATGAGGAGAAAAGCCTCAAAAGGAATAGGGAAGAGGCCACTACATCAGGTAGAGCGACCATATAAACATATGCAGAAAACATCCTAGTTAAAAGGTAGAGGTTAAATCATGTTTCAGAATAGGAATTCACAGAAGAAACAGTGGGGGCCACCATAACAGAAAGAGAAAGAAGCAGGCCTGCCACTCTTTCTAGGGGCACACTAGAACCTTCCACATCAAACACTCAGATGTTGGAAAGGCAAGAGAGTTTTGAAATGTCCTCCTTTAGGATGCAACCTGACAGAGATCAAGACATTAGAGAAAGGTACAAGGATATAAAGGCCAGGAATGAGAGGAAAAAATCCCAGACTTATGCACTGTACCTCAATATGGCACCTACAAACCAAACAAGGCTTATGTCAGCCTATGATGTCAAAGAAGGCAATATGCAGATGACATTTGTCAAACCTACAACTTTGCAACCAAGAACAACAATTGACTTCAAGAAGATAGATTTCGAAGTGTTGGCAAAGGACATACATCCTATTGACCAAATTGAGCTACACAAACAGACAGGGGAGATGATTTACTCCACCTTGACAAGGAAAGCCATCGCAGCTCACTAACTGCAGAATTCCCTACATAACATATCAGCTCAATTTCAATTGGAAAAGGCCTCTTCCCAAGTAAAGGACACCAGAATCAAGTCCTTAGAGGACTTAATCATTGAGTTTGGACATGATCCCAAAGATGTGAAGGCCACTGAAAGACTGATCAAGAAGAAAAACGATGACATAGATGCTTTGAAAAAGAAACTTAAGATTCCACCACTACATTAACCACAGACATTAGAGGTCCTAGAAACCCAAAAAGGACAATAGGAGCTTATGAACTTGGTCCTAAAGCTAACCGACCAGTTGAAAGAAACAGAGAAAGAATTGGACACATTGATTCAGTCCAAACAAAGTGAACTGGCCCCCACTTCTACAAATGCCATTCCACAGTAACAACTGAAATTCCCTCAACACTGGCAACATCCTTGGCACCAACAGTTCCACCTATGACAGCACTGCCAGTCACAACTGTGTCTACAGCAGCAGGTACTTCAACAAAAAAGACAGCAGAGCTGGTGAAAGCCATGGATAAAATGTCCATCCAGGTAACAGAACTTAAGAGGCTTAAGGAGAAAGTGGAAAGCTTAGAAACTGACTACAATCTTGACCAAATACAACAGAGAGAAGAAACACAGAAAGCCCTAAGGATGGGTGAGGATATTAAGGTCCTAGAGAAGGACCTAACTCTACAAAAGCCACTAGGACAAACTAAGGAGATGCTCTGGGTCAATATCATTGACTCTATCAATGATATTTGGCCATCAATTCAAGTAATATTTGAGCAAATAGAACTGGTGAAAGTGGCCACCGAAGCAATTCAAAAGGTAAAGGAAGACTTAGGAGACCATCCTGAGGATGCTAATCGACTCATCCATTTCTTGAACAGCAAGAATAGGCATGAACTAAATGAGCTTGGTGTGGAGGACAGAACTGAAGCCATCATTGAAGTCAAAAAGGTTCTTTCTAAAAGAAACCTTATGCTTAACCTGGAGGGAAAATGCCATAACATGCAGGTGGGAATTGGCAGATTCATGGAAAAGTTTGAAATTTTGAGGAATAAAGGCCTTCCAAGTCCTATGGTCATCCATAACAAACTTATGACCCAATTGGACTATGTTGACAGATTAAAGAAGTTATCCAAGGAACAAGCAGGCACTTCAGGAATCAAAGCCTTGCCAACGGGGAAAGTATTGTATGATACTTTAGAAAATCTGTTTTTCCTAGAACATGAGGTGAAACATATCTTTGTCACCAAGCCTAATTTTCCAAATACACTGAGGCAGATGAGATATATAGAAGGATACTCAAAGTAAAATTACCTAAAGATGAATGGTGGGAAAATATGACAAATTTACTATAAGTTACCATGGTAAATCTAAATGGCAGCCAGATGAAACAGGTAAACAGGGTCAAAGAGTATCAGTTAAAGGTTAAAGACAAAGATGATTCCATCGTACACATATCAACCAGCTTAAAAGGGCTCAAATTCAACTGCAACAGCCAACACTATGATAATAAGAGGGACAGCATGATGCAGTTTTCCATCTGTCTCTATCTTCATGCTTGAAGATATTTTTATTTCCTTAATTAAATCTTAAACTATTATGAGATATTTTGTAATATTTTTTATATAAATACTTCCCATTTCGAAGTATTTAGTGTGGATTCAAAGACATTTATGCAGACTTGTATCTAAAATCATAGTGCTATTGTATCAAGACTGCATTGGCTTGCTGGATCATGGAATAAAGTTCAGACATTTTATAGGATTCTTGTGTGAAGCAAAAATCAAATAATTATCTCTCATGTGTATTATTGTTTTTCCTTATGTTTATTGATAAGCATATGTGTTTCTAAGAAATCTGAATGGTAAACTGAGAATGATATTTCAGAACTTTCTTTAATGCACTCTGTCTTAACAGTTTACCTTCTTAATGTTTTCTGCTAAACTATCTTAGTTAGGGAATTCTTAAATGCTCCCTTACTTCCGTAGTTTCTCCTTGTGGTCTATGTAGCAAAGAATTCTTAATTTCTCTTTGTTGATGATCACCCTCTGTTCCTCATTCTGATCCTGGTCTAAGGATTCTTCGTTGCCCTTTTACCCTGGTTAGAATCATTCCATCCATCAGCCCATTGAAAATTTGCATTTTCTTTGCTAGCCTACCCTATAAACAATCCCTTTAATGATCTGGTCCTGTTAAGCTATCCTTTGATTGACTCCATAGCCCAATGGCTTAAAAAACTAGCTCTATCCATCTGTTCCAAGAATTCCACCACCAAACTTTCAATCAATATCAAAATCCTCATGAACACTAAGCACTAGCCTAAAATCTAATAAAAAACAAAGTTAAATTATAGAGAGAGCCCTCTCTGTACTTGGGTTGGCTAGAACCTGAGTCTAAAAGATTTGGTTTGTGGTTACCTCGGATTATTCCTTCTTTTGATAACTTCTAGGGAAAACATCTGAGTGATAACATACTAGCGGCCATACTGGGGACTCAAATCCTCAGTCTTAATAAACCTTTGAGAAATTTCAAATCTTTATTTCAAGCCTCTTGAAGGTTTTATTAGAAGATATTTATAAAAATTTCAAGAAAGTAACTAGAAAAGTTTGAAATTCTAGCTTCAAGGAGAACTCACTATACTAGGGCTAACCTGGATCCAAACCCTCCCCAAGTATTTGATAATCCTAATTTGATTTCAAGAATATCCAAAAGACAGGAAATTTCAGTCCTTCCTACACCTTCAATCAAAGCATATTCCTACCCGGATGAGTGGTTGTTTTTAGAAGACCTCCCCTTTGATGAGTCATTTGACCTTTCCCTAGTTAGAACCAGGTCTGGAAGTACACTTGATGATAGTTCTAGATCCAGAATTTACAGCAGAACTTGAAGTCCAAAGGGAAAACTTGTAAGTTGATCAGTATACTCTAAATTCCCCTCAGTCATCCCTTACTACTGTTAAGATCCCTGAGCTTTCTGAAACAGTTTCAACTCCCTTTAGTTCACCATTATTCCCTTCCATCTCTGAAATTCATTCCTCACCTCCATTTATACCTTCATTTCCCCACCAACCTACCATTACACAGCAGTCACCCATTACTCCCAGTTCTCCATCACCCACTGTATCATCTCCTGGTACCCAAACTCCACCTCTTATTCATGCCCAACTTAGAGCCATGGAAAATAGATATGCTCCTCTTATGTTTCCTGCTCCAGAGGTGTCATGCCACAAGATTACCAGAACAAAATTGTCCAATTTGATGGCATAGGAACTTACATAGCACAACAACACACAAACAAAATGACATATTTTTTTGAATTACATGAAATCGATATTGGGGATTTCCAAATGAGACGGTTTACTCAGACTCTAGCTGGTGATGTAAGAAATTGGTTTAGATCTCTACTGCTAATAGCTTAGACACTTTAGAATTATTTTACCAGCAATTTTTAAATAGATGGGAAAAGAAAAAGAACCCTCTGCAAATCCTTTCAGAATATGAAAACATCAAGAGAGGACCAAATGAAATAGTTTAGGATTATTGTACTAGATTCAACAACATATATAATGCAATACCAGTCAATCTTAGACCCCTACCTGGCTTAGCTCTGATAAAGTTTCCTGATGGGTTTGATACTGATATGGCCTTCTAGCTTAGAGAGAGAAATCCTCCAACTTTAGAAGACATGCAGAGTGTAGCAATTAGTGTAGAAGCTAATTTGTTAGAAAAAAGAGCTAGAGTTAGGAATGAAGGGAGAGGACCCTTGAAAGATGAAGCCTCATCCTCTGACCTTAAAATATATGCCCTGGCCAAAGGAATGGAAAAAATGATGGATAAGATAGAGAACATTGAAAGAAAGCCTCATTGGGATAATCAATAGACACCTCCAGTGAGAAATCCAAACTTCAAAAAGAATCAAAATCAAAACATTGGAAAAAATGGACCTGATCAACATATTAGGCCTCCTTTTCAAGAAAACTATGTTGAAACTTCCCATTCAGAAGATCCTGAACAAGACACACATATTAACTCGATGGTATTAGATGAGGAGGAAACTGTCTTTTTAACTCAAGATGATCAGGAATTACACATGCTTCAGCAATTGCAGACCCAATCAGGAGAATCATTCAATTACAAGAAAGGGTATGATTCTGTTATCTTCGAAGTGCACAAACAGTACAATTTTAGGAGTAAAAAGAACACTGATACTCCTGACCAAAACAAGAAAGCATTACCAAATCAACCTAAGAAAATTAAAGCAGTTCCAGTTACAAAAACTCTCCAAATCCTCTCTAGACCAAATAAGAATCCTTCTGGTCCCACCATTGTAGATATAACCAATGACCAACCCCCTGATAATCAACCATCCACTTCAATCCCCTCCAAGGAGACAGTGGAAGAAACTCCAAACATCACCTTAGAAAATCCACAGAAAAAGACTTCAAATGCAGAAAAAGAAGACCAACCTACTCCAAATCCTGCCATGAGAATTCCAAATCCTCAAATAGAGAAAGCCCCTTTGCCTTTCAATTTGGGAGCAGAGGTGGCTAAGCTAAAAATTTCAGTCCCCTTAACAGAATTCATTAAAAATGAAACTTACAAATCTCAAATAAGCAAATCTTTAAACTTCGTTGAGAATGAAGACTCTGTTAACTTATTTGATGATCAGCCTGAGCTTATATTCTGTCTTGATGTTAATGGCAAGCCATTAGAAGCAGGGATACCACCCTTTTATATCAGCCTTAACATTCATGATAATATCTTACACAATGCAATGTTAGATTTTGGAGCTTCACATAGTTTAATGCCTAAATCTATTATAGAAAAATTGAACTTAGACATCACTAGGCCTTACAAGGACATGTTTTCATTTTATTCAAGCCAAGTAAAGTGCCTAGGCTGATCAAAGACCTGTGTGTTTCCTTAGTACAATATCTTGCTAAGACAATTCTTATGGACATAGTTGTTGCTGATATACCACCTAAATATGGCATGCTATTGTCTAGATCATGGGGGGAAAACTCCAAGGATCTTTGCAACTTGACATGTCATATGCCACAATTTTAGTCTTTGGACATCCTAAAAAATTGTACAGAGAGACCATAATGAAATATGTAGTGATAAGCTAGGCTAGGCCTCCAAACTTTCCTATATATTACATGCATTTGGACGTCGATTCTTTTATTATGTACAATGCTAAACAAACACAAGAAACCGCTTCAAACAACATTATTTCATAACCAAAAGAAATTGCAGTTACAATTCAAAATGAAATTGTCCAAACTCAAGAGCCTTCAGATAAAAAATATAATCAAAATACCTTAATCAAAGAAGATTTTGCCCCCCTGATAGTAAGAATTATGAACATGAAATATTATGGCATCTTGAATTTGATGGCTCAGTGAACAAATTAGGAGCAGCAGCAGGAGTGTGGATTTACAATTTAGAGAATGATTATTCAGAGGGCCATGCCTATAGACTGAATTTCAAATGCACCAACAACATGGCTGAGTATGAAGCACTCCTCCTAGGTCTCAAATTGGTTAAAAATTTAGGAGCTATAAGAGTTTCTATTATGGGAGATTATGAGTTGGTTATCAAACAAATTAATGATGTATATATGACCAAAGACCCTAGATTAAGTTTTTATAGAGAAACAGTTGTAGAAATATTGAACACTTTTCTAGAAACTAAGCTTGTAGTCATTCCAAGGAAACATAATATGCAGGCTCATAGTTTAGCAATGTTTTTCATTACTTAAGTTACCATTTCAACCTAACCATTAGTACACTGCTGAGATCAGGCATAGACCTGCTATCCCAGACAACTTGAAAAGCTGGCAAGTATTCACTAATGACCAACAAATAAACAATTTTTTAACTTTAGAGGAAGAATTTGTAAATAGCAACATAGATACTGACATAACATTAGATCTTGATTTTACAGATAAAATAGAAATTAACAAATTAGAAGATGAAGAGGTGGATAGATTCCATCCCACAAAGTTCAAAAAAATAGATATTTAAAACCTAAAGCAAGTTGAAATTGAAGAGATAATTAACGAAGATTCTAAAATCATTAATCTCAAAGACAACTTTTTTCCCAAAGGATTAACCCCTTTGGAAGACTTGTTTGATTTAAATGATGTCCCTAGAAAACCAAAGATGGGACCCTAAAAATATGACATAGAGGAGTGCAACATAGGGACTGAGGAAAATCCAAAATTGATAAAACTTTCAAAGTCTTTACGTCCTGCTGAAAAATGAAATACATAGAACTGCTAAAGGAATTCCAATATGTCTTTGCTTGGAGTTATGAGGACCTCAAATCCTATGACACCAACATAATACAACACACTATCCCCATAAAGGAAAACCAAAAACCTTTTAGATAGAAGCTTAGGAGGATTAATCATATTCTATGGCCTTCTATTGAAAAGGAAATCAAAAGAATGTATGAATCTAAGATAATAGCACCAATTAGATTCTTTGGTTGGGTTTCAAATTTGGTGCCCACATGGAAAAAGACTGGTGAGATTAGATTATGTGTTGATCTCAGGAACCTCAATAAATTTTCACTCAAAGACAATTACCCTCTCCCTAAAATGGATCATATATTACAAAGGGTAGTAAGGTCAACCAAAATCTCATTATTGGATGGGTTTTCTTGTTACAATAAGATTTTAGTTCACCCAGATGACCAAGCAAAAACTGCATTCACTACTCCTTGGGGCACATTCATGTATGTGAAGATGCCTTTTGGGTTAAAGAATGCAGGGGCCACCTTTCAAAGAGCTATTGATATAGATTTTGCTAAGGAAATCCATGACTTCCTAGTAATATACTTAGATGATATCATTGTATTCTCAAAATCTGATAAACAACACTTAGATCATCTAAGGCAAGTTTTCATAAAATGTAGAAAGTATGGAATTTCTTTGAATCCTAAAAAATCTTTATTTGGGTTATAAGAGGGTAAATTGTTAGGCCACGTAATCTCTAAATATGGTATCTGAATAGACCCTGCAAGAATTGAAGCCATCTTACTGATACAACATCCTAGGAGCATCAAAGAATTGCAAGTCTTTTTAGGAAAAATAAACTTTCTTTGGAGATTTATTTCTAACTTAGCAAAATTAATTAGATCATTGATTAACATGCTGAAGAAAGATTTGACCATAAAGTGCATAGTTGAGGCTAAGAATTCCTTTGAAGATATTAAGCTAGCCTTAACAAAAACACCAGTTTTGATCGGTCCAAAGTTTGATAGAGATTTCATTATTTTTTCTTTTGCTTCAGAACACATAATTGTTACAGTCCTACTGCATAAGAATGATGAGGGTTATGAACCTATTTCCTTTTTTAGCAAAGCCCTGAGAGATGCCTCCTTAAACTACAATATAATGGAAAAGTAAGCTTTTTCTTTGGTCAAAGCTATCAAAGATTTTAGACTTTACATTTTATATTCTCATATAATAGCCTGTCCCCAATGCAGTAGTCAAGGATATCCTAACATAGGATGGTCCATGTTAGCACCTAAATCTACCTTAGGCTGAAGGAAGGCAGAACTCAGGGTAACCACAAACCACGCTCAGTCTGGTAGCTAGCCCTACTAGAATAGGAGAGGACTCTCTCTGAGTCACGCTCAGTGAATAGATACACAATATGGTCTGAGATGACTTGCAGTGAAATGTTGATTTTAGGCTAGTAAATGAATATGGAAACAAGAAGAAAAATTTTATAAATGTATGAGTTTCTGGGATGTATGGGACCAACGAACAGAAATGAGCAGAGAATTAACACAAAGGCACATATTGCTTTGTGCGGCAAGACAGGCGAAAAGTCTAGCAATTAGATTTGAAGTAAATGTGGAATGGAAAGATTTTTTAGGAGGGTGAAAAGGGCATAAAAACATGAATCCTTTTCAACAGAAGAAGAACACTGAACGTGAAACTTTCCCACAGGCAGAGCAATAAACATGAATTCTACCTTGTCTTACTTAGAAAATTTACTGAAAATGAATATGAATGAACTGTGAAACATAACGAAATACATATGAAACATAAAGAGAACACATTTTCTACACTCACAACCACATGAATCTCATGAACCAGAGCCACTACCTTTCATTAATTCTCTGTCAAAATATACAATGAAGAACTGAGTTTCTCCCCCACAATCTCCCAGAAATTACAACCCCCCTTTTCAAATGGTTTGCATACAATAAATAGACTATGCCATTGGGAAATAGAACGACCGACAGTTGGGGAGTTTCTCAAATGATTACAAAATGGAAATGGAAATCCAACCATTAGTTACAGGTGCAGTGTTACAAAAATGACAAATGGCTTGGGTGACTGCTCGCCTTCCTTTGCCACTTGGATAGAAGCCAACCTTTAGT
>APFE031143361.1:0-20725 GCA_000404065.3 Pinus taeda | reverse complement strand
TGGCTTGGGTGACTGCTCGCCTTCCTTTGCCACTTGGATAGAAGCCAACCTTTAGTGAAAATATTCTTTAAACTTTGCCTTAGGTGCCAAGAAAAATGTAGTATAAATGAGCGAGCCCACTTGGAGAAATTCGCAAATCGAAATGTCGCAGAGCGGAAGTGATTTTGGCCTTTTTCTCTATATGTGTCGCGCCGAAATCTATATGCGCCGTTCCACTTTGGAGGAAATTTTGAGGTACCTGGGGGAGTCCAAATTGTTCCAAAATGTTCTTTTTGGAAAGCCTTGCCTATCTACTTTCCAAACCAAGTGGAATTTCGGAATTTGGTGCTCATTTGCCCCTCCAAAACTTCAATCTCCCAAGACTGCTTCCTGTGTGTCAAAATAGGGGTAGAGAGGTCATTTTTTGAGTGTTTTTGGCCTCCTGGGGACTCAAAACTTGCCCAAAAATCTTTTCCATGCACCAGCAGTCATTATTTTTCATTCTGAATCCAAAAATGCAAACCATTTGTGATTTGGAGCTCCCAATCCTAAGCGTTGTGCCAATGGCGCGACGCACAGGGAGAAAAACCCTATTTTCTGCCCAAAAAAATTTCATGTGACCAAAATTGCCCCAAATTATTTGAAATTTGGGCTGGAGGTTCTCTATGAAGTGCCATGCTAGGCCACAGAGGCTTCAGCCAAGATTTGAAGCCGATCTTGCTCTTTTTGCCTCTTTTGTCTTTGTGTCTCTCTCCTCAATTTCGCCTTCAAACTCCTTATCCGAGCCTTTGAACTCATGTTTCGTGCCCTGTAGTGATAAACCATCTGCCTCAATAATGTCTTGTCCTTGTCAGCCTTCTCTAGCTATCTCTCAAGGTGGATGTTGATCTGATCGAGCCAAGACTCTCGGTCATTGTGAAGATGGAGAACAAAAAGTCTAGCAAGCTCATGGTGGTATTTCACTCTTTCCACCATCTGACAAAACTAGTAGCAAGACTAATGTTTGAAACATGCTACTGCAAGAGGACAAGCCAATAGCTCTGTGAGTGTAGTGGGCTCCTCTCAAATGTGTTTTCCTCCCTTATGTGGTCTTCTCGGTGCATGAATTTCTTGGGAGGAATCACTCATTGTTTCCTCATCCCTTTCATAAGCTAAATCGTTTTCATATTTGCCATTGTTTGATGTTCAATGATGAGTATGAATAGAATTTATATTAAGAATAGGTGTTTTCTATTTGACGAATGGAATTGATTAGTGGAACTGTGAATGAGGGATTTTGTGCTGACTATAGGGTTATAAGGGAATGATATGGTTTGGGGAATGAGGATTAGGGTTTAGGGAAATAATGGGAATTTGTTGTTAGGGTTTAGGATTTTGGGGATAGCGGGGTAGGATGAATGTGAATGAGAGAGGGGTAAGGGATATGAAATGAGGGGAGTGTAGTGGAGGAATGTGAAAATGATTGCAGAGAGAAAACAACAACTTTTGAAAACCCTAGATAGTTTTTCAGTACACTGTGCAACAAACTAGGGTTTGTCTTTTAACCTATTTAAACACCATCAAGGAGGATGAAAACTCTTGACATGGCACTTAGGGATGATTTAATTACTTGGAAGAATGAATTATTTTCAATTTGGAGGAATATTTCTATGACTTTCAGGCCTTTTAGCCCTGTGTGCCGCGCCAATGTAAATTTACACTGGAAAATTTCTCCCAGTGCGCCGCGCCTTTTTGTAGGAGCCTTTTCGAGGCCTTTTCGATGTCCAAATTGGGTGACGAGTAGCTCGTTGGAAATTTCATTGAGTCTACTTTCCAACGCAACTATAATGTTTCAATTTGGAGTTCATTTTCCCTGTCAAAAGCCAAATATCCCAAAACTGGTCAAAATGTTCCAAATGAGGCTGCCTTAAGGCAAAGGGTTGTTGCAGTCAACTTTTGAAGGTGTTCCTCAACTCAAAATTTATCTGATGATAGCTAATTCGAAAGCTCCTTGTGTTTAGTTATCATTTTACTCATCAAGCAAGTCATTTGGCTAACCGAGCTAGGAGAAAACTTGATTTTCCCAAGGTCACTTTAGAGGTGCATCAATTCTCCCAAGGCAATTGTATTTTTGACATTTCTCTAAAACCATGACACCTGTCTAAAAAGTGAAGGAGGTTTTTCTTCCTTGGTTTATTTTGGACAAAAACCTCTCTCCATTTTCCAAAAATCTTCTTTCCTTGCTCAGAACCCTCATTTGAGTGAATTATTGAACCTTCCTCTGGCCTGCAAGTATTATTGAAGCACTTTGAGAACAACAATTTGCAAACCCTAGACCTAATGACCAAGTTGACTCTTGTCCATTAAAATATCAAACATTTACTGTCATGTACTTTAATAAACATTGATGAAAATACCTAAGCCAGCAGGTGCAAGACATGAGGGGTAATGATTGACAAGACCCTTCCGTCATATTATGGCATGCCCCTAGTGGAATGCAGCTTAGTGAATGGAGTGAGACTCCTAAAAATAAAATGCAGAAAGAGTTTTGATCTCTGACGGAGGACTGACAAGACCGAATCTAACATTGGCTCCAATAGGGATGGTAGCTCCAGCTCCTTGGAGGTGCCAAGAACTACAAATCTTTGGGAGAGCAGACAGTGCCTTTGTCCATTGGGCTACGGAGTCAAAACACGGAAACTGACATTATGCAGACGGACTCTGATTGATGACTAAAACTGAAAACCATAATAAAACTAGACATGACTAAATCCTAACTAACAAACTGGAAAGATGCTCATATTTGAGCTTATTCAACAAACCTACGCTAATTACTCTTTCCACCACCCGGTCAAGTGAGATGGAACAACCAATGCAACCAGGTAAGCATTATGGCTGATATTTGATTTCTTCCCAAATGCTTTCTGATGCACCGGAAAAGGGAAGAATCGAAAGGCAACTCCCATGGAAACTTGGAATCAAGTTCACTACTGAAAAACTTGCAAAGCATGAATTGGCTGGATGACTTCAAGAATACTACAAAAGGATCTTCATAAGCATCGCCATTGATTTCCATAATCACATTACTGCTCTGGTCCAAGTGATCTTCATAGCTGGATATTAAACTTTTCCTCACATATGCACTGTCTTTCTCTGATGATTGCAGCAAGTGGTCAAAAGGATCCTGAATTTCGTGAAGAACCAAACTCTGTTGTTGATTCCAAACAAAACCAAAGCCTCCTTTATCAATCTCCTCATATGACTGCAAACTTTGGTATGGGTTATGAAATGAACAATCGGTTAAACAAGACAATGAAGGTGACCCTTGAAACAGATGATTATCAACATTCTCTTTTGTTGTATGGTTAGCTGATGAAGAAGAATTTTTACAGCAAACAAAATCTAACACATGAGCAAAAGGATCATCAAAAACTTAAGGAGACTGCTGCGATGTATCTATTGAAACTGTATGACATCCTATTGGTTGTTCATCCTTTTCTTTAGAGATATTACAAAGATTTTGCCTTATAAACTGAAATGCTTTGTAACAAAAGGGTACAAAATCCTCTTGCATCATTAAATCATGTATTTCGGTTGCCCCACCTTCATCTGTAATTTGACCTTGAATTTTGTTTGGTGGCTGCAAATCTAGTTCTGTATCCAAAATGATTTCATCAATCATTTCAGGGGAAGATTTCTTATTAACGACCTGCTCAAAAATTTCGCCATCTGTCTCATCCTCAACATTAAAACTGAGAGATTGTTGATTACCTACAATCTTTTCATTTGAAGATTTACTATGCAATTTACCCCGCAAAAACTGAAATGATTCAAAACATAAAGGTAAGGAATCTTCTTGTATCGTTTGATCATATATGCCAGCTTCTATGTCTTCATGTGCAACCTGACTATTAATGGCATTTGGGGGCTAGAACTCTGAATATAAGAAGTCTGGAATAATTTTTTCATCGCCCTCAAGAGGATCCAAACTAATATTTGTCGATAGCTGATGTCTGATTGCATGGAAATTATCTCTGATGAACTGACATGAATCAAAGCAAAAAGGCAAAGATCCTTCACTTACTTCAAAATCTGTTGCACTTTCCTCATCGTTTCCATAGCTGATATGCATTGGTTGATCACTGTACTTGAGCTACTGTAAGCAAACTTCCTCATCCCACAAACTAGCTTCTGATTTGTCTGCAAGATTAGCTTCTGTTTGGAGAGCATAATCATCATCATCATATTGATCAAACTGAGGTAAATCGTTAGTATAAAACATGTTGTCAAGCATACATGTCATATCAACATGTATTTCTTCTCCAAGATGATCTACAAAACAATCCTTATGACTACTGAGATAAGAAACAAAATGTTTTGGATTGGCCACTTGTTCATGAACGTCATTTTCATCTTTTGCAGTCATTTTCCTCACCATCTCTTCTACTGCACTCACCAAATTGTCAAGCTTTTCCTCTAAAGGTGTAGTTTTCTCTGGATCCACGTTTTTCATCTCTTCTTCTTTCAACCTTGCCCTTATGATCAACAAATGAGCCTCTACATTTACTGCATTGTTTTGCATCTCTTCAAGTGTTGCGACATTCTTTTCTCTCAGCTGAAACTCCATTTCCGGATCAAAGGCATCTGGGTAGTGCAAGAGAGAAGATCCAGGAGGGGGTCTTATATCAACCAGCATTGAATAATAAACTTGATTGAATCTGGCTGAAAATTGTTGTACTGTCTCCCCTGGCAGTATTTTCAGCTGATTATACTCTTCTACGATAAGGAAAAGGTTATGTTCGATCCTCCACCTGTCAAGAAAAACTTTGATGAACTGATGTAAATCTGTGATACTCACATCAGGCAAGACTTTGAACCAACTCTTGACTTTGCCTTGCAAAGAAAGAGAAAAAAGCCTTATACTGACATCTCCTTCATCAACTTCAAAAAGGTCTAGAAAAGTCTCAACATTCTGCACATGTTGCTCAGTATTGACATTCTTACATTCACCGTCAAATCTTGGCAAGTATAGATCATAGTTTTTTGGGAAAGCATTAAGAACAGAGGGTAAAACAAGAGGTTTATACCTATCTGGGATTATAACAGCTGTAGGAATATATACAAGAGCTATGGGATCAGTTTTGTTTTCTTTAGGCTCATCACTTTGCAAAGAATCATCATAAGATGTAGGAAAAGTAAGGAGGCCAGGATCAAAGGGAAACTTAGTATTTATGCTTTTTGAATGGGTCGATTGAAGATTTTGATCACCTTTATCATACAACAAGTTTTGAAAAAAATTCAGGACAACTTCAAGAACAACAAAGAAGTAATTCACAAGAAAGCAGAGTAGGTCTTGAATACCATTCCACTTTGGATACCCGAACTTTGTGTAAGATCCTTCCTTTTTTGCAGAGAAATAGTTTGTCCTCTAGGGGAGTCACCATGAAGCACCGATTGTTGGGTTCTTCAGTGAATGGAGTTGCCAGGTGAATGATTTCAGCCGCCTTCTGTCTTATCGTTGTCCACCATCAACCATCAAATCTGAACTTGAGATATGTCCTGGAGCAAGACAATCTACAAGCAAACCATTTTGTGTTTCCCAGTATGGTTGCCACTATGTTAGCACCTAAATCTGCCTTAGGTTGAAGGAAGGCAAAATTCAGGGTAACCACAAATCACGCTCAGTCTGGTAGCTAGCCCTACCAGAACAAAGGCACAATTTACTTCATGAGGAAAGACAGGTGGAAAGTCTAGCAATTAAATTTGAAATAATGCGGAATGGAAAGATTGTTTAGGAGGGTGAAAAGGGCATAAACACATGAATCCTTTTCAATAGAAGAAGAACACAGAACGCGAAACTTTCCCACAGGCAGAGCATTAAACATGAATTCTACCTTATCTTACTTAGAAAATTTCACTGGAAATGAATATGAATGAACTGTGAAACATAACGAAATACATATGAAACATAAAGAGAACACATTTGCTACACTCACACCACATGAATCTCATGAACCAGAGTCACTGCCTTTCATTAATTCTCTGTCAAAATATACAATGAAGAACTGAGTTTCTCCCCCACAGCCTCCCATAAATTACAACCCCGCCTTTGCAAATGGTTTGCATACAATAAATAGACTATTCCATTGGGAAATAGAACAACCCACAGTTGGGGAGTTTCTCAAATGATTACAAACTGGAAACGGAAAGCCAACCATTAGTTACAGGTGCAGCATTACAAAAATGACAAATGGCTTGGGTGACTGCTCGCCTCCCTTTGCCACTTGGATAGAAGCCAACCTTTAGTGAAAATATTCTTTAAACTTTGCCTTAGTTGCTGAGAAAAATGTAGTATAAATGAGTGGGCCCACTTGGAGAAAGTCGGGAATTTAAATGTCGCGGAGCAGAAGTGATTTTGGCCTTTTTCTCTATATGCGTCGCGCCCAAATCTATATGTGTCGCGCCACTTTGGAGGCAATTTTGAGGAACCTGCTAGACTCCAAATTGTGCCTAAGTGTGCTTGTTGAAAAGCCCTACCTATCTACTTTCCAACCCAAGTGGAATTTCTGAATTTGGTGCTCATTTTCCCCTCCAAAACTTCAATCTCCCAAGACTACTTCCTATGTGTCAAAATAGGGGCAGAGAGGTCATTTTTTGAGTGTTTTTGGCCTCCTGGGGACTCAAAACTTGCCCAAACTTCTTGTCCATGCACTAGCAGTCATGATTTTTCATGCTGAATCCAAAAATGCAAACCATTTGTGATTTGGAGCTCCCAATCCTAAGCGTCACGCCAGTGGCGCAGCGCACAGGGAGAAAAAGCCTGTTTTATGCCCAAAAATTTGTCATGTGACCAAAATTGCCCCAATTTTTTTGAAATTTGGGCTGGAGGCCAAAAACACTCTTGGCTCGAGCAGATCAACATCCACCTTGAGAGACTGCTAGAGAAGGCTGACAAGGACAAGACATTATTGAGGCAGATGGTTTATCACTACAGGGCACGGAACATGAGTTCAAAGGCTCAGATAAGGAGTTTGAAGGCGAAATTGAGGAGAGCGACACAAAGACAAAAGAGGCAAAAAGAGCAATATCAGCTTCGAATCTTGGTTGAAGCCTCCAGCCTGCAAGTATTATTGAAGCACTTTGAGAACAACAATTTGCAAACCCTAGACCTAATGACCAAGTTGACTCTTGTCCATTAAAAGATCAAACATTGACTGTCATGGACTTTAATAAACATTGATGAAAATACCTAAGCCAGCAGGTGTAAGACATGAGGGGTAATGACTGACAAGACCCTTCCGTCAGATTATGGCATGCCCCTAGAAGAATGCAGCTGAGTGAATGGAGCGAGACTCCTAAAAATGAAATGCAGAAAGAGCTTTGATCTTTGACGGAGGACTGACAAGACCGACTCTAACAGGGTAAGTGAGGGGAGAATGGGTTTTAGTTAGTTTGCAATAACTTTGGAAATTTTTTTATAGATAACATTACATAGGGAAAGAGGCCTAAAATATAAAGGAAAATCAACATGAGATATTTTAGGAATAATAGATATAAAGGCAGCATCACATGTTGTTAATATAGAGGAGGGGCATTGAGAGTCTTCTACTACTTGTAAAACATCATACTCGAGAATATTCCAACAAGCGTAATAGAAATCATTGGTAAAGTCGTTCGAACCTAGGTACTTGTGTTTAGACATTTCCATAATATTTTTTTGCACTTTCTACATTGTGATTTCCTTCAAAAGGAGATCATTTTGTTCCCTTGTTACAAGTTTGGGAATGTGCTCTTTTATTTTCCTAATAGAAGGCCTTTTGTCCATAACCATTTATGTTACCATCACTTGAAAATTATTCATGTGTTCCTAGGTTATTTCGTCATGTCTTTCCACTTTTTATTGATTGGGTGTTTTGATTCTTGATATTATATTACTTTTCATGTGGTTTATGATGGATCTGTGGAATAATTAATATTTTTTCTCCCTCCTTAAGACATTGTACTTGGGATTTTTGTATCAACATGATTTCCTCTTGCTTCAATATTTCCTCCACCTAGAGGTGAGTGATTGATTCTTGATGTTCCAATTCCTCAAATATTCCATTTGATATTATTGCTTGTTGGATGGTGGCCATCTCTTATTCTACTTTAGTTTTTCTTTGCGGAAGTTACTAAAATATTCAATATTCCATTTCTTGATATTTATTTTGAGATATTTTAACTGTTGTTGGAAGTGATACATAAAGGTCCGATCACTTTCCCACAAACCCTCTATAGAGAGAATTTTCTTTGACGAAAGCTATCAATCTTGAAGCTCTTTGATAATTTCATCATTGCTTATTGTTCCAGGTGTATAAGTTTTTGTGTGTGATAAAATATGTTTGTGTGTGATCAAATATGTAAGTATGGAATTACTAATATATTCCAGAAAGAGTGGGCTTTCTTCATCGAGTCTATGAATCCCACCTTTCTTTTCATTGGGATTTTTTATTATGTTAAAATCCCCACCTATAATCCATAGTTTTTTTCCTATAAGCTTTGAGGTTCTTTGGAGGTTTTGAAGGAAGAATTTTTTCTTAGCAAGAATACTAGCACCATAAACAGTGGTTATGATACACGAACTAGCTAAACCAATGGGATGAAAGTTAATAGCTAGGATTCTAGGAAGGGAGAAGGAATCTTGAAGAGTTACTGAAGAAGGTTTCAAAACTAACTTTACTTGATCGTATTTGACAATCGACTCAACTAGAGAGTCAATAGACTTACAATATATTCTTTTACATCGACTCAATTAGGCTAGTTGACCAAGTCCACTATCCCTTCCAACAATATGCATTAAGTCAAGAATTTGTTTCCTTTTCTTTATGGTGCAATAATAGTCATGATGGTAGTAATAATATCTTTGTAGGAGCATGGTAAGAGGAATATGGTGTTAGTGTATGAGGATTTCACCAGGGGAAGAGTCAAGGAGAAGTCATTTCAAGAAGCACTACAAAAAGAAGGAAAATGAAGGAAACAAAGTTTTCAATTGATGCCTCATACAACTCCACCAAGGACAACAATAATCATTTTCAAGGAAGCATGTTTCTCATTGTTAAATTCATGAAACTTGGGAGGCATTTCATGAGATTTACAAATCGCAATTCTTGAAGTCTTTGTCATGCACATAATAAATGTCTTATAGTGCTTTGCTAATATCTTGTAAATTATGGTTTGGTCAATTATATTTCTTATACATGAGAGAATCAAATTGAAAACATGTCTACAAAAATTCAGCATAAGCATATCATGGCTTAAGAGATATATCATTTTCTAATTCCATAGCAAGTTTTTATAGACTACATATAGGTGTTTTTTTGGAATTTCGTGAGTGTCATACTGAAAAATTTAGGAATTGGGTATTTAAAATTTTTATTATGTGGATGATTTAAATATAAAACACAAACCTACAAAAATCCACACAAACTCATATCATCATTTTGAAAAAACAATTTGTTGATCAAATTCTTATGGCAGTGACCTAGTTGACAATAGAGTTGGGACAGTCTAGTTTTGGAAGACCAAAGGGATAGATATTTCAAACATGTTTCTATGGTATATTATCCTATGAATATAGTTTAAAATCTCACTATAATCATTAATTTCATATTATATGAGAAATTTATGCCCTAAATACTAACTTCATATCCTAAATCTGCATTGTTGAAATTATATTTCCTAGGTTGTTCACTGGAATATTTGACCTTTAAATTATTAATTTTCTTAAAACCAATTTATATTGGAGACAACTATATGAATATACTTTTATATCTAGTTTTAATTAATTAAATCAATTAACATATGGAAAAGTTATGCAAAAAAATGTAATTGTTGGTCTAAGATGGAAATCAAAATTACCTCTTTCATACAACCTATTTCTTAGAAAGTTTTCAATGTCATTTAAAATTAAATTAAAAACATATTTGTATCAAAGATGCTTATGAATCAAGTTCAACGGGAATCATGAAATGGAAAATCTATGCCAAAAACGATGACAATTAGTCTAGGTTGGAAATATAAAACAATTATGCTTTGCACCCTGCTTCTCAAAAATTTGGATATATAATTTCAAATCAATATAACTTATTTATAATAGAGATATATCTATATATCCATTTAAAAATCCTTTTTAATTGATTTAGTCAGACATAATATGGATATTTTTTCATTGCAATATTATTAGGTAGTCTGGGTTGGCCACCATTCCTTAGCGGATAACAATGATATATTTAATGAGTCCTTTAAGAGATATATTTTATATGCATTATTTGAAATTATTTTAATGTTTTATTGGAGAAACATAGTCCTCATATACCTTTTCCTCCATGATCTCACTTTGTATTGTAGAAAAAATGCTAGTATTTTATGCAGGTCAAAGAAGGATCATGGAGGTCAACCCATGAACAAGTGATGTTTGAAGGAAAATTTTCATGAAATAATAATATCATTAGGATATATAAACATGTGTGATATCATGTAACACTAATTCCTTGATTGAACTATGTTTGGAGATCAATTTCCTAGGAACTTGTTGCAAAATTGTTCTACTTGCTAACTTTCAACAAAAGGACATTCCAAAAAAATGTGGAGAGAGTACAATATGAATGAATAATTTCTGTAAAAATCAATTGAATTTCAGTGCTATATAATTCAAGTCCAATGTTTTATGAGGTTCCTTCATGAATACTTAAAGTGGCATGCTATTCCCATGCATCTTTCCTAGCTCATAGATAATTCCTTGTTGAAGTTTATGAATCTTCCTTTCTTTATGTAGTTGATATTTAAATTGAATATCTTATATTTAACCACTACTATTACATAAAAAATTCTTCCCACTTATTTCCTTTGTAATACCTCTATAGCTTCCTACTACACCCACTCCTAACCCACCCAATAAAGTTACTTGACTCACTTACAACATGAAACGTATTCAGTTTGGGGGAGATGATGAGTCTTAAAATTACCATATTTTGGCATGCTCCTTTGCTTATTTCTAATCCCTCTTCATTTACATGTAACCTTATATTTTCCCATTTTAATGCTTATACGAAGATTTAAGCTTTAGGAATTTCCAATTACATTCCTTAATATCTCATTTAACTGTGATTAACATTAGGGAGAATTAGTGTATTATGTATTTACTTTTGAGGTAATTTCTCATGTGTGAATAAGTTGTTATAAGAATGGGTCCACAAGCTACAAGGTTGAATAAATTTGAGTTAATGGTGTAGAGAATTTGTAGATCATGTATTTCAGATCTAAGATGCCATGGAGGAGAATATTGACCACCACCAATCATGTAGCCACTGGGGGAAGATAATACAACAAGTATTTCATGGTTTCATTTATTGGAAGGTAGATTTCTATGTGCCCAAGTGTGAATTTTTATTTTTATATATATTTAAAGGTATCCCATGTATATATAATGGATATAGGGATTTGAAGACCATAATAACTATTTTTGAACATATTCTGAGAAAGTTATTGTAACCCGCATGGTGAATTTCAAATTTAACAATTAGTTGGGAGTTATCATAAATCTTGAAACTATTTATGTGTTGTTGTAGCCACTTGATAATATCCTATCCTCAAGTGGATTTACAATTAAATATTAGTTTCAAGCAAGATCATGATAAAAGAGAGTTTAATATCCATCTCAAAGGGAGGATCCTTCTAACACATAATCTAAATTTTCAAGACATCGAATATAAATTTCATAAGATATTTCTCCAACTCAAATTGTAGTTTTTATGGTGGTGTGTGAGTTGGCTTGAGTTATGAAATTGTAGCTTCAATTCAGTGCCCTATTCTTGGAGGTAGAGTTGACTCCATTAGATCAAAACAATGTACACTTTGGTAATCTATCATTTATTTAGTGTGTTTATTTATGTATGCATATTTATTTCCTTTATAGTTGATGTCCCTTTCATGAAAGCGTATATTAATTTTCTGCAATGACATTTTTAATTCATAAATTAGTTTTTTCATTAGTCAAAAATCAACTTTTCAAGTAAACTTTCCAAAATATTATAAGCTTATTAAGCTTTGGATAAGTGTTTTGTTTGAAAAATGTTAAGACAAAACACATTGAACTCACTTGATATTGATGAATTAAAGTGAGTTTGACAAAGAGTTTCAATGATACAAATAATATCACTCATACTGTTGGAAATTCCTAAGTGATTATCAAAATTTTGTTATTTTTTAATGTTTTTCCCAATGTTGAGAAAGTTAAGGTTGAATGTTTGGACGTAACAAAAATCTCTTTGTGAATCCACAAGGACAATTGATATTTAATTTTGTATACCTACAATAAATATCATGAGTTAGAGGGATGTACAAAATGTACATCTAAATATACATTTTCTTGTGCAAATGAAAAGTTAAAACCCTTTGTTTTGCAAAAATAGCAAAATTTGCATTGTAGAATAAAGAGGGAATATTCTTAAGTTTTCCTTCTTTAGGTACATCAGTATAAAGGAAATGCACTCCAAATGGTGAATTTTGTATGATGAGATTAAGGATGTATAGGCTATTAAGTACTGCATGCATTGATATGAGATATGTATTCCTTAAGAAGAAAAAATGCTCAAAATGGAAATTATGTATTTTGGGAATGAAAGTAGGGCATGTTGAAAAATGGATGTCATAGAGTGAATAATTCACTACCTTGTGTCAAGATTTGCATAATAATTTCTATAATTCTAATGTTAGTTAAAATTCACATCTTTAGATGAATTATGCACATTATTCACATTGTCCTTATGAAATTCTATGAAAGGAGTGCATTGATGAAAATACATACCTTGTTAAGGAAAAATGCATGCGCTCAAGTGAAAATGCTTGATGAATGTATGAAATGGTTTGTGTACATGTTATGGAAGAATATGTTCACATTACTAAGGATAAATACAAGCTTGCACTATAAAAGTGTATCCCTTGACGTAATTTGCAAACCTATAATGACATAAATCATAATTGATTCTTCCTTATCCATATGAATAATATTCATTAGAAGGATGTTGAAAAATGAATGGTAATACATTATGAGATGATGTTGTTTGTATGGCATGGCTTATAAAAAAATACCTTGTAAATGTAAAAAAAATGCATAAAATTGCAAATAGAAAAAAATGCATATATAAAAATGCATGAAACTATGGCATGATGAAAAATACACACCCTAGGGATAAAAAACATGCTTTGTGTTGGTAATTTGATGTTGACCTCATGAAAATACATGAAAACAAGGTATTTAGGAAAATTCATGCCTCAAGTTGAAAATGAATGCCAATTCCATGGGATTGCAAGTTTACGTAGTATGGATTAATTCTGACACCTTCTCAATGATAAATGCATACCTTCGCTATAAATGCATATGCCTTTGCCATGTTTTGTAGCCCTATGTTGGCATAAAACCTAAATGATTCTTCTTTAGTCGACATGACATAAAACTTAAAATTTTCTTCCTTATCCCATATGTCTTAATACGTTTATCACTTTGAAATGATTTAAACATTACTTGAAGTTGAGTTATATACATATGTGTTAGAAACTAGGAAAATAATAAGAGAGGGGGTGAATCAATATTGTAGGAGTTTTAAAAACTTCATTTCACTTGCAATGATATTAGGACACCAAGAAATACTTCAACAATTAATTCATATGAGCATGGAAAGAATAAAAATATTAGCATACATAGTAATGGAATGTTACAGTCACTACCATTTGCTCCTCCAAAGAGATTTACTAGCTCTGCATAGTGGAGAAGCCAAGGATCGTTACAATATTGTCCAAGCTCTCTCTGAGATAGTCCTATCGGAAGCTTAGCTGACCAAAAGCCTCTACAATGATTTATGAGGCACTATATATAGCGAAGGGTGGGGTGGCACTTGACATTCCCCTTTGTGATTGTTCATCTATCCTCATGACTCTTCAACTACTCTATGATTTATACATTCAACTATCGACACTTGAACGTCCACTTGACAAGACATTACATTACAATGCACATGTGCTCATGTGAGACAAAATTGCTTGAGCAAGCCATGCAAGACATCGCTGACACTTAGACCATTATGGTGAGACCAAGTCTTTGACATCCTTGTGATGGTCGAAGGTGGTGAGCCGATGCCAAGCTTGGTTGTCTGTGCGCTCAATGGTGACATCTTGCTTAAGCGAACTCTTGCCTTTGTTGCATCCAGGTACACTAATATGGATCCTTCATCCAACTCGTCTGGTAGCATGCGCATGGTCATCTTGGGTGTGACCGTACCAACAACATGTTGATGCATAGTGTTTGCGCTGATCTCCAAGTATGTGTTGGTGGTCGTGCACATCAAATTATCAAAATACATGTTCAACTCCAGTTGGACTTGCTTCTTGTCTTCGCCTCAGTGAGTGTGCCAAATGGGTGGGATCGCATGCGTGTGCACAATTACATGCATGTTGTTGAATTCCCTTGCATGCAATCAACAACACTACTCACCTTGTCTACTCCATGCCAGCTACTGGGATGGATCTATAACTTGTACGAGCACAGTTTCGTCTGTCTGTGCATGTTGCACCCCATGTTGTACCTGTTCTTGCTACAACTCATTCTCTCATCTTTGTAGCTCATGTTCTTCCTTGAGTTGTTGCCTCAACACATGCAACTCCTTCTCTATCTTTTTCTATGACTTCGCACGATCTTCATGTCGCGCCATAACCTCATAGCCTCAATCTCCAAAGCTATTTTCGTCATGAGTAGATCTACTTTGAACTTGCAGCTTTTCTTTGCCTCTATGTTGTCAACAACCTTTCTCTTCCATTCGTCGCGTGTGGGTGTGATGCCTTCTACTGCTGTTGATGGTGTTGCTAATTGTGATGCTACTTCCATTGATCTTGATATCCTTGTCCATGAACAACTTGATGTCTTCATGGATAGGCAAGTTCATATAAACTTGATCGACTGCATCCCCAGTTGTGCTCTTAACAGTGTCTTTGACTCTACTCTCCTGGAAGTCATTGTACTTGTGCTACTAAGAGAAAGATGAAAACTATGATGCCTGGAGATAGAGAAACACTCATGGCAAGCGATTTGTCAATCAAAACTCAAAACAAACTTGAAGACTGACTTGCAACATACCTGTGTGATTGAACGTGAAGGTTGCGCAATTTCTGCTGGGAGGTTGGGAGACTGACTGCCAAAACTGCACAAGGCACATTCTGGGTTATCAAGAGGCTGAGTGACTACTAGAATTGCACAATGCATAGTCCATCCTGGCCTACTAAGGACTAAAACTGCATGATGCACAATTTTAGTCAGCAGTGACATGCAACCAGCAAACTGCATTGCACAGTTTCTTGTGCCAGTGGGACACTCCCTCCAAGAATTGCGCAATGCATGCCTCGAGGTTAGTGTTGGGCCAGACTTGCACAATTTCTGGATGGAAGGAAGAGGCTTCGCTTCCGGAAATCCACAATGGTAGCCAAGCAAGGCACGGTCTGTGCCAAGGCAACCCAGTCCGGCCAACGGGCAACTGAAAACATGAGAAATATGAATGCATGGTGAGATGAGTGCAAACAAGAGTGAATGATAATACATGCAAACAAGAAGTGTGGGATTCAGAAACTAGGAAAGCATGTGTGTGTGTGAAGTGAGTTTCCGCAACAATGACCGTCCGTGCAAAAACAGTGTCATGCATGCGACAACAATGAGATGCAAATGAAAACCAAAATGATGCTTCTACAAGCTAACATATATCAAATCGACAACAAATGCTCACTGAAATCAAGCAGATAGCACTCACACAAAGAAAAACACAAAAAGTGACAGAAACTCAACGCAAGACATGAAAGGTGGGCTTACCCAAAAACATTTGAGCCAAATGTGCCAACGACTCCTAGATGCAATGTGGGATGTCAGAGTTGTAGGGTCAATGTGAGGAATGAGCTCTGAAACATTTGGTTGATGAGTTTTTATAAAATCAAGGTTGTGATGTGCAAGCCACAAATCTAGGAAAAGTGACACATGGTGGGAGGTTTCTGAAATGATCCTTGCATGTAACCTCCAGCTACTAAAAATAGATCTCTGAATCAAGGGATGCCTTTGCATGCTGCCTTGGGAGAAGCAGTCCATGCATGTAAATCAGTATTTCTTGGTCTCAGAGGAAACTGGTCAACCCAACAGCACATGCAGTAGCCTGCTCAGTTAAGGGGAAAATTTGCACATTTCTGGGAAGAAGCTAGGTTGGCTTCCTAGAAGGATTGTGTAATTTTTGGGTTGAGCAGCTGATTGCTGCCAAGAATTGCACAATTTTTGGGCTGAGCAGCTGACTCCTGGGACATATTGCATAGTTTTTCCAATGAAGGTTGATAGGAAGGATTGCGTAATTCTGGAGCCCAGCAGGTTGCTAGACAGGATTGCACAATTTCTGGAGGGAAGGCTGGTTCCCCTCCAGAATTGCACAATTTCTTGAGGAAATTGCTCAGCTTGCAGTTGGACCATTTCTTGAGGAAGTTGCTCAGCTTGCAACTGGACCAAGTTCGGAGAAACATTCTGTGAGGGGAATGCAACAAGCTATCATGCATAGGCTAGTAATCTACTAGAAAACTACTGAAGCTTGTGTACTTGACATGGAAATACATGCTACTAAGGATGGTTGTTAGGGAGGATCCAAAACAAAGCTAAGGCAAAATTTTAGAGGGTGGTTGACCCACTACAACACCATCCTACGAATCTACCTTTTTCGGGGCTCGCTAAGTGCCAATTTCTCCTTGCACTTGTGAGATTCGCGTCAAATTGGGTGCAAACTGCCACTTACTTTAATTGCCCAATAAGGCCTGTGGTGGAAAAATTGGGCCACATGGGGTCATGCACCTAGGGGTTGTGGCTAACCGCTGGCCCCTGTCAGCATAGACCTCAAATATTCGGCAATTGGTTCTATGGCCGCCATATAACCAATGATGTTCCTGTTTTTTAGTGCATGAAAAATGAACTCTGCCAAGCTCTCCACTATGGTCATATCGTAGTGTTGAAGTTGTGGCTTGGTCGCTATTTCTCTATGCCTGATGGTCGAGCCCTTCTATACAAATGTGATGTGGTTACATGGTGATAAGGTGACTGAGGCCTAGTCCCCAAACTCTACCCTGCAATTGTTGGCGCTTTGGGTGTATATGTCATGGTCCGGTGAGTATAACATGTGGTGTCTGAACCTTGGGCTAGGGTTGAGCCCAATCCCTTGACTCCCCTGCCTGTTGTCTCATGGGCATGGGGTGACTGGGGGTCAAGGCTTATCCCTAGCCCTATCCACCAATACCAAACTACATTCAATTTAAATATAATTTTGCCACTATACATAACAATAAACACTATGTGCATAAGACGTAAGGCATTGCATTGTTGGTTCAGAGGTCTTGTGTTTAAATTTCCCTGAGGCAGTTTAGCTATACAAAAAAATTATTGAACCCTTAGGGTGCCACGTGGCAGTGCATGAGTAGGCCAAGTGGCATCCCACCATTGGTCCAACTCAAAACTTCATTCACCAATCAAATGCACAGAAAATTTGACCAATGCAGTGAGGCCATGTGGATGCCTACCATTGGCCCAAGAAACATAGTCAACCTGTCCAGTCACCCTGCGCAATCAGAGTACGCTCTTCCCAGTCAGCAGTTTTGTAACCAGCCTGCTAATTTTTACCTGTTTCGAAAAATGATCAGAATGTGATATCAAGAGCATGCAATATCAGTTTTGAGTGATTCAAACTGTGTTGGATTCAGGAGAGTCACATAGTCATATATGGACAAAATGTCTTTAGGAGAAGTCCAAAGTCACATAGAGAAGTCAAAATGTCATTTTTAAGTCCAAGAGTTGTTTAGAAGTCCAAAATACATAGTGGAAGTCCAAGAGTCATGAGGATAGTTCAAAGTTCATGAATATATCAAAGGTCATTCCTCTTGTTATAAAAGAAACCTCATAACTCAAGGAAATGGATTTTTGGAGGCTAAGATTTGGATATCTAGTCATGGATTCTTTACTTGGCATAGGAGAGAATAATTATTCTTTGGAGAAGCAAGAAGTGACCTAATGTTCCACTGTTGGAACTAATGCCTCATCATTGTAACTATGTACTTGGATCTTTCACCTAATTGAAGTTCTATGAGCCAACACATTTTCATGCATGTATTGCAAATGTTTTAGGACTATCATTGGGATGTTTACGATGTATGTTGTGTTCATCTGTACTGGAGAAATTGAACTATTTCAATGGCTTTAGTACTCATATTATTGAATGTGTGTTGTATTCACTTGAACATCGCTATGTGAACTATTTTTCTAATGAATATTTGTATGCTCTCATGTGTCTTTGTTAGCTTAGTACTATTAATTTCCTTCTATAGCCTCACATTTTTCTCTCCCCTCCTAAAATTCTCCTTTTACACATTACAATTGGTGTTTCACAAAGTCAACTTACTTTCTTATTCAAGGTTTACGTATATAATCTTTTATGTTATCCATTGAAGCCAAGATGAACCTTTGTGTTATGTTGGTCGGGTTGATACTCTGGATGACTCTCCTATTCCAAACAGTGTGAGGTATAATTGGGAATTCACATTAGGGAGACCTCATCTATGTTGGTGGTATCTAGCACCATCAACATTTTTGCGCTAGGAGGGCTAGATGACAAGATGTTCCCTTTGAGTTTGTGTTGAATTTCTTATCTTTAATGGATCATTTTCAAATCATAACCCTAGAGTGTTTTTCTAATCTACTTGATGATAAAATTTAAATCTCCATGAAAATTTTTCATGTCTTGTCTCAATTCAGGTTTTATGGCAAGGGTGGTACACTTTTGTCCAAACACATAAATGATTTTCTTGGTTTTTGTAAATCTCTTGAATTCAATGATGAAGATGTTATTTGTATTCTATTCACCCTCACTCTTGAAAGTTGTGTTAATCAATGGTTTCATACCTTACCATTTGTTTCCATTCATTATTTTTGTTAATTTCTTAAGGAGATTCATCAAGATTTTGATAGTTATGATTATCGAGAAGTTTATAAAAGAATTAATCGACGTATAATGGATCCTAATGAATCAATTGATGATTTTTATAATAGATTCCTTCAATTATGTTATGAGTTTTGTGAAGAAGATATGGATTGGGATTTATTAAAGAAATTTTTTTAACATTTGGTTCATATCTCTTCGAATTAGTGTAAATATAAACCACTAGACGTTCCTATTCTCCCTACTTTAAGAAAATTTGAGACACCCCCAATCTCAGAGGAATAGCCTATTGTTCCTTTTGTTCCTTGTACTCCTCTTTTTCCAGTACCAATTTGGTTGCTTTCTTGTGATAATGTTGAAGTTGGGAAATATGCAAATAAAATTCCTAATCCATCTTCTCAGCGATCATCCATTTCCCGTTATCCATTTCCCCTTGATCTGCTTGATAAGGCTCTTCTAAAGAAAAGTATCGATCAAGAGCAAGGTAGTCAAATTTCACAGGTAGAGGAGAAGCAAGGTGAGGATTCATTTGACCTTTATTCTCTTTTTTAGAATCCTCCATGTTGATATTATGATCTCTCATCCTTGGTGATTTTGAACCTAACAATCTTGGTTATGTATTAAAGAAATTGATTTTTCTAATCAATCTGAATTATTGGACAACCTCCATTCTGTTGATTATGACTATGTTATTGTGTATAATGATGGTTGCCCTAGTGCACCTTTTGATCTTTCGGTTCTAAAGATAACTTTGTTTCAAACGATTTATATGTTGAACCTAATTTATTTAAAGAAGATGTTCTTATTACAATTCCCTCTTCACCTCACTATCCCTTGTGTCTAACCTTTTGTAGGACATTAACTTGTGATGGAGATACTCCATCTAATGAGTTGGATTTTGAATTGACACATGGTAGTGAGATCATTTGTGATGAAGAGGAAAGTAAAGAAATATTTGAGTATCATTTCCATCCCTTATCATATTTAATTTTGCATGAAGAAAATTCTTCCATTCAGGTTACTCTTGAGATTTGTTCATTCTATCCATCTTTGGATATGCAATTGGAAGAACCTTATGAATTTGGTAATTTTTTTGTTGAAGATGTAAGCTATGACCAAATCGGTGATGTAAGTGGATACCATTTGGATAGTAGTGATATTAATGAAATTACCAATAATAGTTTTCCCTGCACCATACATAATCTAATTCAATCCTCAAAATGAAATTTTACAATTCTTGAAAGTCTTGGAACTCACACAAAAGTTGAGCCACTTCTTCCGTTGATGGTTATGTCAGGTTCTCGCAACTTTGGTGAGGCCCCTAAACCCAGCAATCTAGTTGAGTTATTGTTAGTTGAATTCAATTAATTGAGTTGTAGTCATTACTTGATCTAATTGAAGGTCATTTGAGTAGTTAATATTGTTCTTAACTCACTAATCTCTTAGTTAACTACTCAATCAACTAAAAATAGACACAATCGTGCATGGAATTCAAATTTCCTGGTGGAGGTGGAGGAAAAGGCATGTTTTTTTACTGTTGAGTGTACATTTATTTTGCACTAAGCAGGTGATCATTTCCTCAAACTATTGCACAATAGGGGCTAATTCCTCCAGGATTGCACAAGGAAATAGGAGATTAGTTGCGAGTTGAATTGGCTAAGTGTTGGCCAGAGAAAGTCAGGAAGAAAGAGAACAAGATTACAGTGCAGGGTGTGCTTCAGAATTGAAGCAAGACA